>MNCI01033377.1:382-14127 GCA_015680685.1 Gnetum montanum
CATAAAATGCATGAGACTTCTTTGGGGAGGACCCACTAGCATTCCTTTTTTGGTGCAGTTATTAACTTCTTTTCCTTAAACATTTTTTTACAATCAATCATTTCTTGGTTCATCCCCATCCATGGCATCCATTTTATTGGTGTTTCTGTTGTTATTTTTCCCATCTTTCTTGTTCGTCATATTTTTCCATATTATAGTTACTGGAGGTTTGCTCTTAGTCGTGGGGGCCCTAGCAAAAATTTTTCAATTTTTTCCATTTTACTATTCTCCTAACCCCTACACCTTGGGTAGTCACCAATGATAAATCTCTGAACCAGTTTGTGCCATAACCACAACTCAGCCAATGCACCTCATATCAAGGCAAGGTATCAACTACATTATGGTTAATCTATCCTTGCTCATTTGTGACTCTATTGTGTGTGCAAATGGTGATCATACAAACAATGGACTAGGCTTGGAGGAAGAACCCAAGATGGACTGGAACTAGAGAATTTATGAAAGGAGTAAGTTTGGTGGTGTGGCTATGGATAAACAATGGAAGGTGCAATCTCGGCATTAGGGGCAACACACTTTATCTTCTTTCTCTCTCTTTATCTTCAAATTTTCAAATAAAGGCTTGGATGTCATTTATGTACGAGTTTTCATCACAATGATCATGAACACTAATGTTGTAATATGCTTATTGATCTGTTCACTAGGCACATTGAGTTTGTCATCCCATTCCATCGTCAGTTTTCAATTAGTCAATAATCCCATACCTTCCCAATATTTTATAAGAAACTTGAGGATGAGTTTTCATTTAGTCATAGGGGTATGATGAGAGTAGTTACTCTAGCGGTTACTCTAATTACTTGAGTGGTTACTCTAGCATTTACTCTAGTAGTTATTCTGATTATTAGAGTGGTTACTCTAGTAGTTATTCTAATTATTAGTGCGGGATGTAGTGAGCGGACGTGGATGCTGGTATTATGTGTGGCATCCCTATCACCCGAGGTGGGAATGTCACTCCCATGCTATCGTGAGGGGGCGGTGCTTGTGAGGACAAGCTTGCAGCTGTAGTAGGGATGATTGCGAGAGGGAAGGTGTTAGGTTGGGGGTCGCTTGGGAGAGGAATATTCACTAGCGCTGATGTTTCTAGTGACGGTGCTTGAGCCTGGGTGAACCTAAGGTGTTGGAGGGGCATGATCTCCCCTGTACCAGGATGAAAAATAGGGTTAACATGTGCTTGCAGGCTTAGAGTGTGGTACGAATCCGCTTGTTCAGATTGAACAGCGAATTCGTCCTCTTCCTCTAGTTGAGGCTCTAGCGCAGGCTAGTCCAACGAGTGGCTCCTTTGCAGGAGGAGCTGTGTGATGAGCTCTGAATATTGCTCAGGAACGGGGATTACATCATACGGGGAAGGGATGAACTGGCGTCCCCCCTTGTAAAAGAGTTCAAACAACCTCTTTACTTCCACTTCAGCTCGGTCTACAGCCAGACTAGCTTATATCTTAATACGTATGAAATTATATTGATCCTAGGTTATAATGTTGGAGGCCGGGTCTCTTCCTTGCAACCTTAGGGACCAAAGGGGCCCCGTTGTGGGTTGTACTCCCGGGTGTTGCGTGATGGGTTGTTGGACAACCATAGTGTCTAGCATGTTGGTGACTTGAGTGGTGGCGGCGGTATTGTTTGCGGGATTCATGATGATTGATTGAGGATATGACATAGGGTAGAATATGAAATTAATGTACTATGCAGCGTACAGCGTATACGCCTCAACTAACAGCCTATAATGACAACGTATACAGCATATATGTACGTAGCGTATATAGTCGGCGTAGAGAAGTCTACGACGAAAATGGCTCAGCGTATACACTGGAGAGCGTATGCAGCGTAAGATAGGTCACAGCGTAAGACAGGAAACATCATAAAACAGGGAACGGCATAAAACAGGGAACAACGTAAAACAAGGCTCAGCATAAAACAAGGCTTAACGTAAAATAAGGCTCAGTGTGAAACAATGCTCAGTGTAAAATAATGCACAGCGTAAAACAATGCACAGCGTGAAGCAAGGCTCAGCGTATAACAAGGCAGCATATGGTTTTCTGAGTAAGTTTTTAAGACGGACAACGTAAACACTGAATAGCGTAGATGCTGGATAGTTTACAGGTAGGATTTTTAGACCAGGATGTGTAGATGCTGGGAGGGTTTCAATAGGAAGTGGCATGTGGTTGGCAGCGTAGACACTTAACAGCGTAAACGCTGGGGAATTTGCGGGTAAGGTGTTTAGGAGGCCCTCCTTCTAGCGCCAATTTCTGTACTGCCTGAAATCGTCAGTCTTCGGCTGGAAAGAAATAGAGGCCATGGGATCGTAGGGCAAGCACAGAAGACCCTGCCTTCACTTGAGGACGAGCTGGAATGCACGAAGGTAGAGTACCTTGGGTGGTCCGCACGTAGATCAGACAAGGATTTCCCCAAACGTACACCAAAATGCTATATGCTGGGTTATACATAAACAATGTAGCAGCGTAAACAAAGCGTAAACAATATAAACGATCTAAACAGCGCATAAACGTAAACTGACGTAAACAGAATGCATGCAACAATCAATGGAAACTGTAAACGATTATGGGAAGAAAATGTAACAATGGTATTACTGAATCAAAGTACAATGCACTGGTCTAACGTAGTTGTGGATGGAACACAAGGCGGACGAAAAGCCTCGGTGGATGCAAGGGTTGCTGGGCTGGTTTACGCTGTAGGCGCGGTGTAGTGATTATGCACTCAGCATACAGGATTCTCCAGGGGTTCTTGTGCTCTGGTTCATAGCGTAATTGTTCCTGGGTATGCACTCGAATTTTTGCCAACCGACCTTGGTGAATTGGAAAATGGGGGTTTTTATACTGGTTGTTACACTAGACTCAGGTTGGGAGATATGTGGTGCATTGACCGGGTGCATACAATTTACAAATATACAATATATTACATTTGCTGGCGTATACGCTACATCAGGCCGACGTATACGCTGGGCGTATACGCTGGGCGAACTTGGGTGGAGATACTGCGGCCGCTGGGTGTATACGCTGGGTGTATACATTGATGGATGCTGGGCGTATACGCTGACAGCTACCCACTTACTTCAATCCTTTCTCTTCAGTGCTATCTTCATGCTGTCTTTGGGGATTTTGTCGTCGGGCGTATGCATCTGTGGTACCTACTGAGCGTACGTGTAAGGTGTGTACACTGGGTGTCTACATTGGGGCACGTACACTGATGGTTGTCGACTTGCTTCAATTCTTGCTCTTCAGTGTTATTTTCATTCTGTCCTCGGAGATTCCATGCTGGGCGTAAACATTTGTCATTTTTGTCGAGTGTACATGTGCAGTGTGTACGTCGGGCATGTGAGTTGGATGTCTATGCTGGGCGTATACGTTGTGGATGTCGGGCATATACGCTGGGCGTATACGCTATGGATGTGAACTTGAGCGTAGACGCTGAGCATATACGCTGGTACTACATACTTAGTGAAAATTTAAGCATTTTGATCTCCGAGGTTGCGATGTGTGACACCAAATGTAGCCACAATTTTCTGTGGGTCCCACGGACCTGCTTCTTGCTGGAGAAATACCAAGCTCAGAATTTTGTGGTGTTTCATTAATTTTTGTACCGCCTAAAATCGTCGGTCTCCGGCTGGAAAGAAACAGAGGCTGTGGGATCGCAGGGCGAGCACAGAAGACCCTACCTTCGCCTGAGGGTGAGCTAGAATGCACAAAGGCAGAGTACCTTGGGTGGTCCGCACGCGGATCAGACAAGGATTTCCCTGAACGTACACCAAAAGGTTATACGTTGGGTTATTCGTAAACAATGTAGTAGCTTAAAAGGAGCGTAAAAAATGTAAACGATGTAAACATTGTGTAAACATAAACAGAATGTGTGCAACAATCAATGGAAATTGTAAACGATTATGGGGACAAAATGTAACAATGGTATTATTGAATCAAAGTACAATGCACCGGTCTAACGTAGTTGTGGATGGAACACAAGGCAATCGAAAAGCCCCGATGGATGCAAGGGTGGCTAGGCTGGTTTACGCTATAGGCACGGTGTAGTGATTATGCGCTCAGCGTACAAGATTCTCCAGCATAAGGGTTTTTGTGCTCTGGTTCGCAATGTAATTGTTCTTGGGTATGCTCTCGGATTTTTTCCAACCGACCTTGGTGAAGTTGAAAATGGTGGTTTTTATACCGGTTTTTACGCTAGACTCGGGTTGGGAGACACGTGGCGCATTGACCGGGTGCATACAATTTACAAATATACAATATATTACATTTGCTGGACGTATATGCTACATTAGGCCGGCGTATAGGCTAGGCATATAGGCTGCGCGAACTTGGGTGGAGATACTGCGGATGCTAGGCGTATACGCTGGGTGTATACATTGATGGATGCTGGGCGTATACGCTGATGGCTACCCACATGCTTTAATCCTTGCTCTTCAATGCTGTCTTCATGCTGTCTTTAGGGATTTTATCGTTGGGCGTATGCATCTGTGGTACCTACCGAGTGTACATGTGAGGTGTGTATGTTGGGCGTCTACGCTGGGGCACGTACACTGATGGTTGCCGACTTGCTTCAATTCTTGCTCTTAAGTGTTATTTTCATTCTGTCTTCGGACATTCCATGCTGGGCATAAACAATTGTCGTTTTTGCCGAGCGTACATATGCAGTGCGTACGCCGGGCGTGTGAGTTGGATGTCTACGCTGGGCGTATACGTTGGGCATATACGTTGTGGATGTTAGGCGTATACGCTATGGATGTGAACTTGAGCATAGACGCCAAGCGTATACGCTGGTACTGCATACTTAGTAAAAATTTATGCATTTTGATCTCCGAGGTTGCGATGTATGACACCAAATGTAGTTGTAGTTGTCTGTGTGTCCCAGGAACCTACTTCTTGCTGGAGAAGTACCAAGCTTGGAATTTTGTGGTGTTTCACCAGGTTACATAGATTTTCTCACTCACACTAAAGTCACGTTGCAGTGTGACTATAGTGTGACCAACTTTGGGAGCCCTAAAACCAAGTCAAAAATGATCTAATTTCTAAGTTGTGAGTCATCCTCAAAGCACATCCTTCATAGCTTCAGGTCCCAACCTTTTGAATGTCAGATTTTAGCTCAAAATTGCAAGTTTTCAGAAATTTTTGAGGTCATGCTGTGATCACACTGCAGCGTGAGTCTAGTGTGACCTACCCAAAAGTGGCTCAAAACAAGTCACATTAGGCTCAATTTTTGATTTTCAGATCATTCCTAAGGTTAACCATAGTCAAGCAACTATTACAACCAAGAAACAAACTTCAAAAATTTAAAAATTAGTGTGAAACATGTCATTCTCCTCACTCACACTGATGGTCATGCTGGGGTCACGCTGGCAACGTGAGTGCAGCGTGACTACTATTCATTAGCATAACTACTATTTATTAGTATGAGCACTATTCATCAACGTGAACACTATTCATCAGCATGAATACTATTGATCAGTGTGAGCACTATTCATCAACATGAGTACTATTCACACCCAGACAAAAGCACTCCAAACGCATGCTAAGGACACACCAGGATCAAATCAACTCACACTGGGAGCCCTAGTGAAGCAGAGATGCCTCAAACAACCACAAAACCACTCAAATCGACATCCTATAGTAGTCGATTTAGGGACCGAGAAGTTTCAAGCAAGCCAAACTCAATCCCTCTTGATTTTCTTTGTAAATTTTCACCATTCATGTGCTTGTCAAGCTCTTATGCTCCAAATTGTGTTTGTGGGCATGAGCCAACTTATGTAAGATAGACACACATTGTATGATACAACGCACCTATTCAAGAATGTAGCTTGCCCACACACGTCCAACTCACATACAGTTGTTCATCAGACATGTGTTGCTAGATCTGCTTTCCTCTCATCTCCCAGCCATTGATTCCATTCTTGAATTTCACACCCAAGTCCAGCCCAGCCCTATAAATATCCTATCAATTTACATAAACGATGGGGAAATTTGGACAGTTGGTAATTTTGAAGGTTGATGGTTTAGAAAAATCAGACCAACAATCCTTGGGTGCTCGGCACACTTGACTCCTGACATCCAAGCACTTCTGAAACACCTCACATCACATCACCCTAGGGCTTGGCACTTGACTTGCCATCCACACGTGTAGCTACAGTTTTATTGGTGCACACCTTTTCTAAGCAATACAATACAGTTCATTTTTCCAGCCATTATATTTTTTACTCTATTTTAAATCCAATTTATGCTTTGTTTACAATACATTTCTGTAGACGCCCTGTTTGCATTTTGTGTGTTACCATTTACATTTCGAACATTAGTTTATGATAATCCTAGCGTAGGCCATAGCTTACGTTCGGGGAAGTCCTTGGTTGATTTGCATGTAGATCATCCAAGGCACTCTACCTTCGTTTCCTTTTCCAGCTTTCCCTCAAGTGAAGGCAAGGTTAGCTGTGCCTGTCCAACAATCTTTCAGTGTTTGATTTTCCCTTCCAGTCTTACACTGACGATTTAGGTCAGTACATAGATAATGGTACCTAAGAGAGAACGCAAACACGTAGCGCTCGCCATGGTAGATGAGGTGAAAGACACCTTGGGGCGTCTATCGCAAGTGCGNAAAATGTATTGTAAACAAAGCATAAATTGGATTTAAAATAGAGTAAAAANTCCATCGGCCCAGTAAGTTGCTATGATACTTCCTTTTTTTTTGTTTCTATTTTCATTTTGAAATCTACATTTTTTGTCATCGTCTTTGTTGCCATTTTGGCCATTATATCGTTGTTGTTATGAATTTGACCATGATGGTGTAAGGATGTTATGCTAAGGTTGGATGTAGTGTTTCCTAGACCACCATTGTTGTGGCTACCTTGCTACAGAGGTTTAGGTGATTTTGGAAACCTAGCATGTGAATAGCATAGCATACGACCCTCAGAAGGGTTTGACCATGTGTGTGATTTGATAGCATAACATGTGTCTATCATGGTGTAGTGCAAATCATTTTTTCAGGCATAAGATTTGTTGAAACAACTGCAGCATATTTAATTATTTCTTGTTCAAAATTTGTATTTAATTTTTTGTTTCTCTGCTACGCTATTAACTTTGTGGTTCTACTATGCTTCATGCAAGGAGAGAGTTATGCTAGACTATTTGTAAATGACTAATCTTGTTGCATTGTAAGCTAACTTCACTCGAACACGATCTTAACATTTGCCATTGTGCTATGCAGGGTGATGCTAAGGCCCATTCTGATTGTCCTAAAAATTGTAGGGATTCTATGCTACCTAAGCAAATTATTGGCCAATGTTCCTCTACCCCACGCACGTGTGGGATGAGAGGTGGTTTGGTTTTGGAAAGGCACATAGGACTTCATACAATTCCTCCTCTAGCACTTTAGTGTGATCATTTGGTCACACTTATCAGAGGAGGTAGCAACCGTAATTACAAAAACCCTATTGCCTAGGGAAAATTGGGGTATTTTGAAATTTCTGACCGATGGAGCAATCAGGAGCGAGTAGGTAAAGGGATCGAGTCAGCACCCAAAAAGCTTGAGGCATTTGAGTTGGATATGGGAAATTCCTGAATATAATTGCTACCACCTATACAACATGTTGTTCATTACACGCCACATGGGAACCTATTTTCAGAAGCCACTAGGAACTGTTTATTATTTCAACGGGTGAGTTCTGTAAACATATTCTGCTACATTATGTAGTGCATGCTACGCTAGGTGAAAAGAAAAAAAATGTTAATAGTGTGTGCACTTTTCTTTTTATGTGTTACCAGGTTTTATATTGGCAAGGGTGGGCTTCACAGTGATATTGATGCCTTGGCCTTGGCACAAATGGTGCTGCAGGAGTTTTCCTCCATTGAGAATATGTGCACCGACGTGATAGGTCAATGTGGGGGTGAATACAAAACCTATCCAACCTAGTACTCTCTATTTTACAATAGGTGTAAGGAGTTTGGTTTTTTGGATGGGGATTGGGCATCCCTTAGGATGATCACCATTGAAGATGTGTTGGTGTATCTCCCACTATTCCCATCACTATTTAAACTTGATACGCTAGACCATGAGTTTATTTTTGCGTGCTTGAGTGTTACTTCAAGTTTTATTTTGTTTTTTTTCTTTGTTTCTTTGCTTAGCTTTTTTTCTTGTGAACTGCTACAGCGACAAAGAAATCCCAGGAGGTAATGGTGATCACCTCTAGGCATAATGGGGCTAACATTTATTTCAAGTATAGGGAGGTAGACAAGACCTAATACTGGCTTTACAATGGGGCCCTGGAATAGCTCACCAACAACCTTTGGGATGCTGGGCTCATGGAATTTTTCTTGTTCGTGAACCCAACCATCTCTACTGCTAAGATGCTTGCCCTAGCTGACTCCTTTTCTAAAACAACATCCCGCTTCCTCACACATGTGCACAGTGTGCTAGTGTTCCTTGAGACTAACAACTAGCTATTTGCAGATCTTTTTGATGTCCCCTCTAATGGTCTCCTTGTGGGGGCAAAGACCGAAAAGGAGGCAAACCATCATGTGAACATTGAGGAGTGGATAGGGGTAGTGAAAGGGTGAAAGGGTATCCCTATTAAAGTGGCTATGTTGAAAGTGGCCAGAACGGTTTACCCCATCTTCTGTGCTTGTGCTTTCCCCAAGCTACTCTCCCAAGGAAAGATCATTGGGATTGAGAAAGCCTGGGTAATGAGAGAGGTCATGGAAGATGGGGCCTATTACAATTGGGACAAACATCTCTGCAAATGTCTACAAGCTGAAATGGTCAAGCTTCATAAGAATCCTAAATCCCATTTCAATGTGCATCATGCCTTCTTTCTAGCATGCTTGTAGCACTTTGTGGAAATCTTTGTAGTGTGTGAGAATGGAGTCTAGGTGATGCAAAATTGTAACCAAATTTTCAAACCATATATTTGCCAAGTCTTCTACACCACATGAGACTAGGATCCCCTAGAAGCTATTGGGGATTCATTTTTAATGATGACTAGGGATCGGGTGACCTGCAACATCCATAGCTAGGATAGCATACAAGAGGTGCCCCTACTAGTACAGGTAGCATATCACAAGGAAAACGTCTCATTGTAGAGATGGTGGCCACCAAGTTGCAGCAAAAAGATCTCATTTGGTTGAGGAGCCTCATCATATGGATGAAGAAAGGGAGAAAAAACTGTAGTTTAAGTTACATAGAATACAACTTCCCATTGGTAAATGCCTTTAATTTTTATTTCTTTCTTCACTTGTTTGGTTAATGCTCGCTACGCTGTGCTACGCTAGGTAGCATAGCACAACATAGCATTTCTTTTAAGTTAATCTTCTTTTGCCTAATGTAAACAAGATTTTCTACCAAAGGAAGAAGAAGAAGAAGAAGGAAGAGAAGAGGTGATGGCCTCTCAAATAGGGGCAACTAATAAAGATGCGGGGGCCGTAGCCGTAGAGTAAAGGGCCCTGGTCAAGAGAGAAGGTACTCCTGCCACAGAGGAAGGGGCTCTCAGGAAAACACTCCTATTGACAAGGAGGACATTTCTGCCAATGAGGAGGACTCCCCTACTAATGAGGAGGATGCTTCTGTGGATGAGGAAAATGGTGATGCAAGGGAAAGAAGGACCCCAATGAATAAAGAAGAGACCCATGTCAACTAGGAAGGGACCTCTATCAATGATCCCTTTGTTGAATGCAATTCAACACTGGAGAAGCAGATGGATGTGAAGGGCATTGTTGTGGTGTTAAGGTAGCAAGAAGGAGGGGAGCTACAACTAGATGCTAGTGACTTTGACCACATATTCGACAGTATGTCGATGGGTGACCGCCCCGCTATCACCCATGAGGGTTTGCTGGGTAGGAGCCCTTACACTATCATTCACGTTACTCATAAGCTTTATTGTAGTCCATATTGATTATCACTGATGTGTTTGGATATATGGAAGACACTACTATTGACACTATAGGACCTTCCTTGATCTGCTTGCAACCATGGGCCGAGACCCCTGATAAGTTTGTGTTGATGCAGGGGGTGGTTGATGACATGATCGATCGTCTAAAGTTAATCAATTTGGAAGTGGGTAAGTGAAGTAGCTACGCTAGGCTTTTAACTTGCCATGCTAGACCTCTTGGGTTGCTAAACTTTTCTATGATACTGTGACTAATGCATTTTTTGTGTGCGGTCGACAACCTCTCGCCTCAAGTGGGACTTGAAATAAGCAGTCAAGGTCGACACTATGCCTAAATTCCCACATGAAGTAACTAAGATGCCTTGTCGCATATACGACGAGGCTAGCGAATGCGCATTGTACTCAGCACACTCCTTGTGGTAGTGTAGCATATAAACGAAGACCTATGGAAATGCATCTAGAGGATCGAGAAAGAGAAGGCCAATCTGACCATTGAGGTGGGAGACCTCTGCTCCAGGAATGAGTTCCTATTGGCCCGGGATAACAATGATGGCAGTTGGCATATGGCCGTCATAGATTATGCGAAATATTAGAGGGTCATGTGGTGCAATAATGAGGCCACACGTGAGATAATTGAGCAGTGAATGCAAATGGACTTGTTGGCCCAAAAGAACTAGGATTGGAAGGATTATAGTACAAGAGTTTATGAGTGGGGGTAGTCCCAGAAAACCACAAGCATATGTATAAACAGGAATGTACCTTCGATCGTAAACAATACAGGGATGCTTCAATGATGTTGTATACTCATGAAGCATTCTTGGATGTCATTGGTACTTCTGAGGCTTACAACAAGTTCATGAAACAAGTGACAGTCAGTGAATCACTTGAGTTGGAAGTGAATCTTCCCATAGCTGAGACTGCCACTGCCTCCTTTTCTCTAGGACCACCGATATGGACAGCTATTAAAAAGAAGAAGGTTGCAGTAAATGCTATCTTGAAAGATAGGCACTAGGCCAACATTACTAACAAGGAGGTCTAGCAACTCCTTGGGATTTCTTTGGATTGCATACCCCTTGAGATAGATGTGGGTCCATCTCAGGTTAGTCACTCTCTGTGATGCAACAATTTGTGTTACTCTAGTTTTTATGGTGATTCTAGCTGACTACATTTTCTATGATGTAGATTTTAGATGAAGAAGTAAGGCCCTCTAAGGGAGGGAATAGTAATGTAGAGGAAGATGATGTATAATAGCAAGGGCTCTTATTTGCATTTTTGCAAAACTATTACAAACATTATTTAATTGAAACTTTGAATGGAAAATGAATCAGGACTAGATTCATTTTATTTTGGTTTGTGTATCATCTATGCTATTAATCTTTATGTTTTTTTCTGTGTCTTAGTTTTAGGCCATTTCAGGCCATCATCAAGCAATAAGAAAATGAATTTTTTTTTATTATTTATTTTTGAATAGCCAGTTTTAGGCCTAAGCCACAGTGGTAGTTTAATGCCATTCTGGGCCATTACTAGTTTTAGGCCATTTTAGGCCATCATGTAAACACAAGGTAAATAATTTTGTCAATTTTAGACCTTAGTGGGCCATGACGTAATGTAATGGGAAAATTTTACCTGTTTTATGCCTTAGCGGGCCGTATGTATTTTTAGGCCATTTCCAGCTATAGTTAGTTTTAGGCCATTTCGGGCCATGGGTAGTTTTAGGCCATTTTAGGACATGGGTAGTTTGATGCCATTTCGGGCCACGGGTAGTTTTAGGCCATTTCGGGCCATGGGTAGTTTTAGGCCATTTTACGCCATGGTTAGTTTTAGGCCATTTTGGGCCACAGGTAGTTTTAGGCCATTTCAGGCCATGTGACGATGTAAACGGAGAGTATGTGAATGGTTTAAAAGAATAATTTAGGCACCTAGTATAGATGAATAGATGTGAAACAAAAAGGAAATAAATATACAATGAATGTTAACCAGGTAAGAAGCAATGGAGTTGCTATGCTATACGTAACTTCTTTCTAACCCATTGTGGACTTGGTGAGATGTAAGGTCGAGAAGCTTCACTACGACATTCTTCTGCATCATCATCTTCTACTTGGAAAGGCAACTCAGCCCACGCATTATCATTTTCTATGTCTCTGTCTCCAACTGGCTCTTTCATTAAACAGTTAGTGTTGAGAGAGACATGTGCCTCATTCTCAGGGGTTATGACCTCCGAACCCTGCTCCATATCTATGTTGTTTATTGCTTACGTTGCCACCTCATCACCATGGATCACCACCTCCCTGCCTGCATAGTGTAGATCGATTTCCTAATGTATGGGTGAAGAGACAGCCCTAAGTTGGGCTAACCATGACCTCCCCAAGATCAGGTTAAACCCAAGCATCTCCTCCACCACGATAAACATTTAATTTGTGGGGAATTGGTCCCCTACCACAAAGCTGATGTGGACAATGCCTTCACCACGACCCATGCCTTTTTGAATGACTTCAAGCATGAAATTTTTGTGGGTTTTCTTTGGTCTACCAAACCTAGATTATCCAAAATGGGAAATTGGATGACGTTTGTAGCAGCCCCATCATCAATGTGTACCCTTTGGATCTTATGTTAGCTAACCCAAATTATGATGAATAGAGGTGCTGTAGTCACCTGACCCTTTTCAAGGTCTTCCCTAATGGATTCTTCATAGAATGTTAGTTGGGATGACTTCCATTCTCCAGGTGTAGAAGAAACCATAATTGAGTGAATTTCTTTCTCTTCTGCTGGCATGTTCTTGTCAACTGGTATTGTTGTTAACATGCGAACTAGAGCCTCAATGTGTGTAATGGAAGTTATTATTAGGTCATACAGGCTCAATGTTGTGTTCTTTTATTTTAGAGCTTGGTTGATCTAAGTAAGAGTGCTTAAGAGGTCTAGACTACCATCCTGTTGTTTACTACCTTTCTCCTCTTCCATTCTTCCTAGGAGGCAAATTTCTCGAGGGACAGTTTCAGGTCTAGGGTTGGATCCTTTCGGATGAGGTGGCGATGACCGTGCACACGTAGCAATGTTATCTTTTGGTGATGAGGATGTAGATGCAAAGGGCGAGGGCATAGGCTTGGAAGTACCTGGGGTAGTATGTTTCATTGCTACCTCACTTGTTGAATGCTCTTCTCATTTCCTTGGACGAGAAGGATGTGGTACCATCTTATGCAGGGCAGGGGCGGTTGAGTGGCTTGGCCCCCTGATGATGAATGGTGTTTGCGATGTCAGCATGGGTGCTGGTGCAATCTTATTTATAGGAGATGTGGGTGTAGATGTCTAAGGAGGGACTCTCAAGACAAATGATTGTTGTGGGTTTTTTTCTAGCCACTAGTGGTGTTGGTGTGCTACGCTAAGGCATACAAACCACAAATGGCTGCTGGGATGGTTTGGGATTACTGTCCATATCGATAGTGTTGATAATGTAACTGGTGTTGTTGGTGTTAAGTGGGTCTGTGTAGACATGCATAGATTTATTTTTAGGATGCACTGGGTTGCTTTCATCTAGAACCGACCTCCTTCGATCAATCATTCTTTGGATGTCATCCTTTAATGCCAAATAGTAATCTGTGTCGTGAGCACATAGCTGATGATAGTCACAGAACCGTTCCAACCTAAAATTCTTAGGAACTAGGGGTTCATTTGGCAAAGCCAAGGAGGGGTTCCTAAGGATTTGATAGTATCGTTGATGCCTTTTGGCTACCTCCTCTGACATCCACTTCTGTTGAATATACCTTGCCACCAGTAATTACTTCAGAAGTTTTGAAGGCTTGACGGGCAA
>MNCI01033384.1:0-13238 GCA_015680685.1 Gnetum montanum
CCCCATTCCCAAATGATGTTATTACCTAATGAAGATGTTGTCTCTCCATAACAAGTGTTATTGTCATCTTAATAAGACCTAAAAGGGTAGTTGTGATTAAGACCCAAAAGGGCATGTTGTAATAATGGACATGTCTCTTTAGGTAACCTTTGGGGGTTTGACCTAAGGCATTTATACATGGGATTAGAGGTCGTGTCAACATGGAATGGCAGGGCTGGTAAAGGTAAGTCATGAAGTGGTGGAGCTAGTATAGGAAAGTCACAGGAGCTAAGTGAAGTGAGACAGGAAGTGGACTGGCTATCCCTTCTAGCCAGGTTATAGGCCTAACTATGGTTGTAGTGATGGATTGCCTCTAAGGGAAGAAAACCCCAAGAAACACTCTCAAAGCATGATCTAGATACGCTATTTCATATCAATAAAGAATTCTTTTCTTTCTCTTTCTACATTTTTCCTATTATTTCCTTTATACATAATGTCAAATATCACTTATATTTCACATTTGGTATATTTTCTTTGTATGCATAATATTTAATATATAATATATTTGATGTTTGCCATGACATCCAAGGACGGGATGGCACACCAAGTATGTGATATCCATTTTGAAGAAATGGCTCTTCTTTATGTTGACAACAAAATGTACCTCCTCCAATTTGAGACATACACTTCTCAAATGTTCCAAGTGCTCCTCATTAGAATTATATATCAAAACATCATAAAATAAGGTAATACAACACTTACTAATCAAATCCTTGAGGACATCATGCATCAACCTCGTGAATGTGGTAAGAGTATTTGTGAGCCTAAATGGCATCACCAAGCACTCAAACAATCCATCAAGTATCATAAAAGTGATATTCCATTTATCACCAAACTTTATCTGAATTTGATGGTACCCATTATTTAAATTGATTTTTTTGA
The DNA here is from genome assembly GCA_015680685.1 of Gnetum montanum. NCBI lineage: Eukaryota > Viridiplantae > Streptophyta > Gnetopsida > Gnetales > Gnetaceae > Gnetum > Gnetum montanum. Next base: position 922 of record MNCI01033384.1, read on the forward strand.
AAATCTTTGCATTATTAAGAACATCAAGGATATCCTCTATCGTTAGAAAAGAAAACCTATACCACACTATCATTCTATTCATAGCCCTTGAATCAATGCACTTTTGTCATTCATTACTATTCTTCTTTAGTGCAATCATTATTGGAACTACATAAGGATAGACTGACTCCCTCACAAAGCCATTTGCAAGTAGCTTCTCTACTTGCCTTTGCAAATTAGCCCTATGATTCAGTGCCATCCACAATGTTCTAACATTTGGAATGGTAGCACTAGGAATGAAGTCTATTTGATGCTAAACATTCCACATTGGTAGTAGTCCATCCCATTCTTCTTTGAACACATTGGAAAATTACCCCTTTAAGCTTAATACACTGACTGGAATTTCTACTTGCACAACATCTTGGTTAAAGATAATAATTGATATAATCACAAATCCAAAACCTACCTTATCATGTTCCTTAATGTATTTTCTTTTCCCAAGAAGAATTAAAGATGCATTAAGTGAGGTTTGCCACCCCACTTGTTTAGTAGTCATAGGAATCAACTCATGGATTCTATCCTCTCTTGCTACACTTCACACATTTAACATCCTTATTAATTATTTATAAAATATTCTCTAAATAACTAATAGAAATGCTATAGAATCCCAAGAATATGGATTTAACCTTAATTTACTAATTTAAAAGGAAGCCATAAAATATATAAAAACTAGGAATTAAAGCATATATATAGTAGGGTAATACAATGTAGCAAATTTTTGTATTACTCATATACATAATTAAATAATATTTAAATAGAGAAAAATAAATATTTTCACACCCACAAAAATATAGATGTTAAAAATTTTCACTAATTACATCATAAATTAGTACATAAAATAATGATTCCAATGACACCTATTTTCCTCATTTGGACATCTAGAAATAAAGATATTCAACTTTAAAATTTTCTAATTAATTAATAAAATTTAAAATAATAAATAAATAAAATAATGATATATAATAAATAATATTAAATTTTTATGAACATATAGTGCATGTCAAAATGAAAAATATTCCTTGGAATCTCACAATCCTAATGACACAAACGGAAAATTCACATCTATCATACTTTATTATTTATTTACAAAAACAAGTACATGGCATAAATATCCTAAAAGTGTAAGGTTTCTATTTTACAAAATAAAAAATATACAGAAATTATTTTTCTAATGTAGAGGGTCCATTTTATATACAATTGATCCATCTTTGTCTTATGTCCCTCTTCTAACATTTCCTTGCCTACTTTGGGCTCTTTATATCAAAGTGTAGGAGGAGTCAGAACTCAAATAAAAAGGTTATTTTATTTCCCTCTTCATGGAGCATAAAGTTTCTAAGCCAAAGTCATAGGTTATAGGCTAGATAGAGGTCTCCAATAAAATACTCAAAAAAATTTTCTAGTCCATAAATGCAACATCTAAATATCTAAATAAAATCTAAAAATCCAAAGAATGCATATTTTTATTATTTAATTTTTAAAGATATCACAAATTGTTCAACAAAAATCTAAAGAACATATATTTTATCTAGGTATCTCTAAAGGATAGGTCTTGGTTATTGATGAGTGGTGAGGTACCCCTACACTCAACCATATGAATACAAGCATTTCACGCATGATCCAGTTGAACTCTATAGATAGGCTAGTTGTGGTATTTAGATAGTTACTTGTTGATCGCAGTTCGTTGTCTTTCCACCTAGACTAGTATTTGCTTTTTCATGTATGGCTTCATCTAGATTGAGGTGTATGATGTGTTCCTAAACTAATGCTACTACTAGAAGCAATGGAAAATAATCTTAGCTAAGCTAGGACGAAAAGGGAGAGAGAGTTATGCTAAGAGGAGATCAGGAAAGAGAGAGTCTAGGCTAGCCTAAGTGCAATGAGTATCTGTTCCTTAATCATCCATACACATCTTGGACCTCGTGCATGACTACTACTGGGATTACCAAGTGCATGGCCTAGGTACGCTACTAGGATACCAAGTAGTCACACTTGAATGCTCGTGATTAAGTCGTACTCATTCTATATTTAAGGAGTTTAGGGTGAAGAGATATTAACTACAAAAGCAATAAATAACAATAATAATTAAATAATTAAACTAAGTGAATGTTGTAATGATGAAGTAATCTCGATCTTTATTTTCGATCATGTGCTTGTCCAAGTACGTCACACTCGAATAAAGGTGCTATACAATTACAATCATGACACTGTGGGCATGCACTAGGAGAAAAGGTTGAGAGGAAAAAACTCTACTCTAACACTAAATTGACTCACTAAAAACTGACTAAAATTTTCCTCTTCCCATGTGCCTACATGTGTATTTATAGGCCCACACAGGAACCACGATATCGTATATCTGATATCATTGTTGGGTGCGATATTATGTACCCGATATCATGGGTCTGATATCACAACTAGATGAATCATGATTCATCATACCCCCACAACTAAATGAAAACTCATCCTTGACTCAAAATGAGAAAAAGCCCCATTGATTACATAGTGGATAGGTATGGAATTATTGACTAATAGGGAATCTATTCATGTTGCAGTGGAGAACTCAATAGAACAAAATTAGGACACAACACAAAAAATGAAAAGATCACAAAATTACAAAATTGGATGGAACTCATGTCGTTCCTAGTGGTGGTGGCTCCTCCATGGGTTGCTTTCCCTTATCTTGTGCTCTCCAAGTTTTGGGATTTGATGATGTTGAAGTAGTTCCTGGACTTTTTCCTCTTCAATTCAAGGATCCTATGTCATCCATGCTGATGCTCCAATGTTTGATGAAGTCAGCACCTCCCATGGACATGGTAGTTGTAGAAACATTTTGTTTGCCTTAACATACTAGGTCGCAAACAACTATCATTCCTCCTCGTAGGCTCTAGCTTTATCCATGTACTCCTAAAAATCTATAAGCCATCAAGCCAAGTCTATTGCAACATATTTTTGTCCTTGGTAGCTTACTTTAACCACCTCCAATTCAGAATTTATGACTTCCAGCTTCTATAATGTTTTGTTATGTTTTGCAAATTTTGCTTCATCCTTGGCATAGGTGATAGCTACCTGCCTCTCGAGCTCTGTCCTCGAGCACCTTGCTATCAACATGGCTAGATTAGCATACTGTAGATTAGCCAACTCTATGTACTCTGTGAGATCCTGAATCTATAGGTCTCAACTTTTAAGTTCTGCCTAGTGGGCAAATGCATATGTGTCTAATATGGCCTGCCAATCAGTGCATTGAGCACTGAAAGCATTGATGTGGGCCTTGGCCATATGGATCTCCTTCTCGATGATTTGTTTGTACATTCCCACCTAGTCTCGGAACTGCTCTTTTAATTTTTCATGCCACTTGGCCTTGTTCTGCCATGTGCTTATTTTGATGGCCATCTTTTGATGGATGGCACATACCTTCTCCATTGAGAGGGTTCAATTTTCTTTGGCCAAGCGATTCATGTCTTGGTTGACCTTGATCAGCTATTCTTGTAGTTGTTGAAAATGTTCTTTGAGAACGTTCTTTTGTTTCTCCACAGAGGTCAACCAAAGATTGTCAACAATGAGCTATTTAATTTCTTCTTGTAAGGCCTTGAGTGTCTTGGCTTGCATGTAGGTTTGTGCTTGTGTCATGGAGGCATCCCAATCGACCTTCTATTTTTCCTTTGCCACTCTTTTATTTTCTATCAGCAATTTGCTAAATTGCTCAGTCTTAAAGGTGTCCAACTAGTCTATGGGAACGAATTGAAGGGGATCCTGCTGTGTGGCTTGCAGGGTTACGAGTCTTTCTTGCAATCTTTCCACTTCCACTTCTGCATGCTCAGCCCTTATTTCTATCATGAACAGCTTTCCTTTAGTGGAGATGAGGTTTAATTGTGTGTTGTAACATCCTGTGGATGTCAAACAAGGACGTTATCATGTGTCCTATTTGTAGCAATCGATCAAGCACATCATCATGTTCCATAGGAGTCATTGAGGGATCAACCAAAGTTTGAGCATCCCATGCTCTTGTGAAATTTACCAAGGCATAATAGGGACATTAAAATATTCCTTGATGTGGTCCATGACCATCTTTGTGGCTCCCGTTGCATCTTGGTGTTGCATGACCACCACTGTGGCCCCTTCACCAGTTTCCAATTACACCTGAAAGGATGCAAAGTTTTCTAAAATTTGTTATAACTAATAACTCTCCCCTCCTCCTATCTAAATGGATACCTCACCCCATGTGCAATCTCTAGAGAAAGTGGATCATACGGTATCGTCGATGACATGGAAGATATTTGCATCATCACAACTTCCCCAACTTACCGTCTCAGCGATGGCCCTGAGATGGCTCATCGACGATCAATAATCTTGTGGTGGTGGTGATGGTTGATCTCGTTGGCTTGTGCTAGGCCCTACTCCTTATTGTTGAGTGGGTCTCATGCTTGGAAGTTGGCTGGGCCTTGCAATTTGAGTTGCAGTGGGCCCTACCATCTATTCTTGCTCTTGTTCTAGCCCCAGCATCTCACTAGCAATTTTCCTTGTAGCTGGTGGCTTTAGCAGTTTAGCATATGAAGCATTTTGGGCTCTTCTGAGGATATCATTGGTATATCCCTAAATACTAGCATGCTTGCACAACTTCCTAATGAGACAAGGAAAGGCCAATGCAAACTTCCCTGTCTTTCGTTCTTCAAACTACCTTAAAATATCCATGAAATATAGATGAGGCAGGTTAGCTACAAGCTTTCCCATCAATATCACACTTCCTCTTGCCACATATGTTGAAATTTTGTTTAATATTTTTGTGTGGAAGATGTGATAAGTTTCAATTTTAAAGTATATCTTCTCTTCCAATGTCAACTCTCCATAGGCCTTATCTTCCTTACCATATGTCCTGTCTAACCAAACCCATTACGCATCAGCATTAGAGCAAGTAGAAAAACAAGCAACCATTTGCCCTGTGTTTGGAAGGTTTAACACTTCTGAAATGGCTTTGATGAAAAAATCAATAGACAAACCACAAATGTCAATTGTGGTGCCTTCTTCTTTATTGTGCCAAAATTGGTACGTTTCTCCTAAGTACCAGGAACCACTTTTGAAGAGGATAGGCCATAATGGAGACCCTTTGAGGTGGTCCCTAATGGCCTCAGGAGCAAATTCTATGAAAGTTCCAAAGTTCAATTCCATGATCACTGCAGCTAATGTGGATCTTTCATGAATAGCCTAGACACATTTTGGGGCAATGTAAGGTGTCGTCCTAGTTCAGGTGTTGTAGTAGCTTCTCCTTCTACCTATCTCGATTGTATAGTAGCAGGGCCTTCTTGATGGATACTGAACAATTACTTCTCCTGCTTTGTGTGTTGTTTGGCAGGCACCTATCCTTTAGCTCTCCTGGGTTGCTAAAACACATCTTGAGAGGGACCTTCTTGTTGTCAACGCTTTGGAGCCATCTGCAATCACATGGGGTCAATCATTAGTAAGGTTGCTTACCAAAGTTAAGTTGTAACTTACCTCTTGCCTTAATGAGTTTGTTCTGATTCCGTGTGATTTTAAAGTTAGGAATTTTTGTTGAAATGTCCTCAACAAATTTTAATATCTAGTCCACTTTACTTAGGTGGTTTCAAAGTTTAGTTTCTCAGTATAGATAAGGAGATGTAATTGTTTTTGGCACATGTTTATTATTATTTTTATAACTAATTACCCTTGATAGTGTCCTTCAGGAAATGAAAAATTTCAAAAAATTTATATGCAATTCGGCATGTACCCCTCCCCCATGACTAAGCTAAACACTCCAGGTTCAAGTAGGTTCGGACGGAATGAAAATCAGAGCACCAGCGACTGAGTTATGGTTATCAAAATAAGAGATGTGCAATCACAAGTCATAGAAGAAAATTTGAAAAACTTCCCCCACGTGAATAGTTGCAAATGATGTTGATAGGTGTAGGGGGTCCATATATATATATATATATATATATATATATTTTACGAACACAATATCGCGTACTCACTAACGGGGACCCGATATCGCGTCAAACTCGATATCGAGGACCCGATATCGCATCCTATTGAAAATAGGGTACTTGAAAAATTTACCAAATTTTAAATTTTTAAAAATTTCTTGAAACTCTAAGGTATAAACTGAGGATGTGTAGGTCAATGTAAAGGGGTCCAGGGTAATAAAAACTAGTCCTGAAGGCACCAAGAATATAATGGTGTAAAATCTAACAATGAAAATCATGAAGAGTAAGGGGGAAAAGGACATGTGTTAGCTCATAGGAACAATTGAACTGGAAGGATGATAAGGGAAAGAAGAATGTTGGTAATTCTTAGAGGATATAGGATGATGTGCGGAAGATGTGTTGCAAGTGCAAATTATAAGGGTTATGCAAGTGGGTCCTCCCCAAAGCAGGTTCCAACCTATAATGCCCTTGTGTAACTACACCTTAAAATGTCCATAGGTACTAGAAGGGTTAAATGTAATCCACACCAATTTCACAAAACACACACATGTAGATACCACCGTAATGAGGCATGAATTCATTGCTATACAAGACACAAATCACAAATACATGGACAGTGAGATGAGGTGAATTGTAGAAGGGATTGCAGAGATTGGGACATGAGGTAACTGACTCGGCACATAATGAATTCTATGTGTAAGGCATGATTAGTGTGTTAGCTACCTATCACTCAAAAATTAGGACTAGGTCCATTCCACTTATCAGTGATAGCACATTGCTTCATCCAATGGTAGACCACCATAAGAGCACCATGACAGCAAGCCGTACGATCACTTGGCGTTTTGTTCAAAGGAGGAGTGATTTTGCTTTATGGCACTCTCTTCTCTTTTTTCTTTGAAGTATTATTAATTTATCCAGAGAAGCCACCTACCTTCAGGCATGGGTGCACTTCTTTCTAGTGAGACCCCCTAGAAAAGCATTGCTATTATTATTTTTCATTGAGTACCTTTGGATTACTCTTACTCCCATTTTTCATTAAATCTACAAGGACCGTAGTACGACCAAGCTGCACAATAACCCCTACAGACATCACCAAAGAGAATCCACAAGTCCCCTTAAGTTTTAATGATTAGAAGTATCATTGTACCTAAGGTAGAACCTCTTATTAATAGAATGGATGGATGGATGTTGTGGGCATGCTATTCAAATAATTAGTCACCTGAGACTTGATAACATAAAACAACGCCTCAAAAAATGGTTCACATGAGTGTTTTATTCCTAGATGAGATTACTCATAAAAAGGTAAAAATATAAGAAGACAAAAACACAAAAAGATCAAACAATAAGTTGAAAAGTGAAAAACTGAAAAACAAAAATTTCAACATCAAAGAAAATGCAAAATGTTTATTAATCCTACTTGTTATTAGAATGGGGGTATCCCCCATAACTAAATAGTTGAGCATGGCTAGGATTAATAAATGAAGAATTGGGATCCTTGCATGTTGGAAATGTTGCGACTTGATCATACTTACCCCATTGGGGTTCACACACTTGATTAGAGTTGACATAGTGGGGCAAGTTATAAGATGTGGTTAATTTATAAGGAGTTAACCCACTATGGCACTTGTGACCATAACATGGTATGCAAGGATCAACATGTCTCCCCATGTGGCTATATTCATTGGGCAGCATGGTTGTTGGAGTATTGAGTGGTGGCCCTAATAAGGTAACATGAGGCATTGGGTTCAAAGAGGAAGATGCACCACAGTGTTGAACTTGTGCTAAGTTGGTGGATGCAATGGTTTCTGAATTGTGGTGTCCCTTTCTATGGTCACATCTAAAGAAGGGACACTTATGATGTTGTGGAGAATTCCCACTGCTGTTGATAGTAGAAGCAAAAGTAATGTTCGTGTATTGATGCTATGGTGCAAAACCTTTGGGAATAACTGGTGGCGATGTAGAAGGAGGTAAAGGATGAGAATGTTGGAATTGAGGAGAAGTGTAAGGTACCCAAGGTGATGGTCCTATTGGAAAGGATATGGGTTGATGGTATTGAGGAGAATGATAATAATATGGTGAGATAGAGTATGTTGACCCAGTTGGAGAAATAGGATGTTGAACTTGATAGGCACTTGGGTTTGGATGATATGAAGGGTGTACCTAGTTTGAGGGTGGCCTCCCCCATGACTAGGATTGTTTCCACTGTGATTGAAGATAGTATCTCTTCCCCAATGCTCATGCAAATATGACAAGATTGGGCATTGGCCCTTGGGGTGATCGTACAAGCAAACGTTACATTGATACATATGATTGGTAGTTAAGTTCTTATTCTCTTCTACCCTTCTTTCTGATTGTCTAAGGGTATTTTTTCCTGCTTCTTGGTTCATCATGACTCTACCTCTAATAATGTAGGCATATTCTCTACATTTTTCATGCATCCATTCCATCATCTTATTAATCTTTGCCTCAATTTCATCCAATGATTGTAGTGTTGGCAAAGATGGTTCCACCTCCTTGAGGTGAGTTGAGTTCTCCTTTTCCTACTTATGGACCTTTGTTAAGTTCAGATTTTGGTCTTGTTGAGATTTTTCAACATTCTCCCATCTAGCCATTTCTCCTTCGTTTTTTTCTACCTGCTTAATAAGTTCTTGGAGTTGGTGGGTTTGGAGCTCATATAGTTGACCTTGGGCATACATCCCTAAGGTTTCCTTTGTTTCATTACGAAGCCCATCTATGATATGGTACATTAGCCTCTCCTTAGAGAAATCATGGCCTGGGTAGTTGTTTAGCAATGCATGATATCTTTCTAAGGCCATGTCCAAGGGTTCATGTTGTGCTTGTTTCCACTCTTGGATTTGTCTCCTCAAGGCTAACACACTTGCATACATTTGATATATTTCGTTGAAGAGCTCTACCATTGTTGACCAACATCGGATTGATTTTGGTTTTAATGACCTATACCATACTTTTGCTTGGCCAACAAATGTTAGAGGAAAGAGCTTAATTTTTTGCCACCCATTATCAATGTTGTTCCATGCACAGGCATCATAGAAGGCTTGTAAATGTTGTTGCAGATCTAAATCATAGCCTCCTAAAGACTTAGGAAACTTGTTCAAATCAAGCTTGGGTAGACGGCTCTCTTTGCGATGCCTACAAGATATTCAAACAGCCTCTTGTATTTGCGTTAGGCTTGTAGTGGCCAATAGGGGTTCATCGTCACTAGGTATGTTATGCATTTGAGATTTGGGACAATGTTGTCTTCATTTACGTTTATAGGAAACCCCTACATCAGATTGGGTGCTCCAAACTTCCTCTTCATCATCATATAATTCGTTGGTTCTCCAATGAATTTCCCTACTAGTTATTGCATTATCATAGTCTTGTGAGAGAGACATTGTGTGTGAATTTGTGTGTGACTAAATTGAAATTAATTTCTTTTCTAAAATATGTATCATGAATACTTTGTTAAAGCAATCTTGTATGATGTAACTAATCTAAATAACTAGCACTATCCCCGGCAATGGCACCAATGATGAGTGGTGAGGTACCCCTACACTCAACCATATAAATACGAGCGTTTCATGCATGATCTAGTTGAACTCCACAGACGGGCTAGTTGTGGTATCTAGATAGTTACTCATTGATTACAGTTCACTATCTTTCCACCTGGACTAGTATTTTCTTTGTCACGTATGGTTTTATCCAGAGTGAGGTGTATGATGTGTTCCTAAACTAATGCTACTCCTAGAGGTAATGGAAAATAATCTTAGCTAAGCTAGGAGGAAAAGGGGGAGAGAGTTATGCTAAGAGGAGATCAGGAGAGAGAGTCTAAGCTAGCCTAAGTGCAATGAGTATCTATTCCTTAATCATCTGTACACATCTTGGACCTCGTGCATGACTACTACTAGGATTATCAAGCGCATGGCCTAGGTACGCTACTAGGATACCAAGTAGTCACACTTGAATGCTTGTGATTAAGTTGTACTCATTCTACATTTAAAAAGTTTAGGGTGAAGAGAAATTAACTACAAAAGCAATAAATAACAATAAAAATTAAATAATTAAACTAAGTGAATGCTACAATGATGAAGTAATCTCGATCTTTATTTCCGATCATGTGCATGTCCAAGTACATCACACTCGAATAAAGATGCCATACAATTACAATCATCACACTATGGGCATGCACTAGGAGAAAAGGTTGAGAGGAAAAAATGACAAAAATACTCTACTCTTACACTAAACTAACTTACTAAAAACTAACTAAAAACCTATCTCTTCCTATGTGCCTACATGTGTATTTATAGGCCCACACAGGAACCATGATATCGTATATCTGATATCGTTGTTGGATGCAATATCATGTACCTGATATCATGGGTCTGATATCGCAACTAGATGAATCATGATTCATCAGTTATTCTCATTGCCAAAGGGATTCATCAAAAGGTCTTGGAATAATCTCACTACTATCATCAAATTAGCCTCATGACCCTAACATGTCACTGATGGCTAGATCTTAGTAATAGCCTCACCACATCACTAGAATCAACTACTTAATGTCATGGTCTTGGCTAAATCCATAGCCTCACATAAACTAATGAATCAATATCTAAGGTAGGAAATCCATCCAACAATCCTTGTTCTCATGGGATGGATTCCACTAAGGAACACTCCACTATTGCATGTAAATGGGGGCATCTAAAATATTCACAGCTCCTACTACCAACTAAGCAAAGTTGTTCTACAATTATTATTATTATTTTATTTCAAAAGTCCAAACAATGCCCAAATTAGTCAAAAACTCATAGAAGACTCAAATTCTACAAAATTCTTGCAAAATCATGTTTATGTCATGAACAGTTCCCAAATATTCATAAAACATCTAAGGGCAAGTTGGGCATAATTTTCATAATTTCCAAAATTCACCAAAAGATAGAAAGTAATATGAATAGGTTTAAAATATTATTTTTCAAAAATAGTCCAAAATTACAAAAATTTGGTAGAATCTCAACATATTAATTAAATTCTTTGAAGAATAACAAAATATTAGGAAGGAAAGAGGAGAGATAGAAAATCCATAGCAATATAATACATCCATGTGAAAGGAAAATAAAATAAACTTTCTTGTGTTGGTAGGGCTTCCAGAATTTTTTTGTCTTCCTTTTTTACTTAATGCTGTCACTTAATTTTTGGCTTACTTAGCTTGTCACACTTGAAACCCTTCTTCAAACTATGATGACATGTAACTAAGGTCTCAACCTATTTATAAAGGGAAAAATAAAAGAAACCAGGCTCAAATTGACTTCAAAACAAAGAAAAATTGACAAAAAAATGTCTTCTAAAAAAATGTAACAGGAAGATATTTTATGAAAATGACAACTGCAAATTAGGTAACAAAAGAAAGTGATAGAAAAAGAAACAACAATGAACAGAGAAAGGCGGTGCAGAAAAAAATTCATGTTAAAAAAAAAGTTAAGCATAACATATATGCATATGTTGTGTTACGCATATATGTTTAACATATATGCTTTTTTTTTGTTTGCACATGAACATGCTTTTTTATGGCGTTGAATTCTAAAATGGATTTTGACTTTTAATTTTAATTTTATTATCATTATTTTTTCCCAAGTTCCTTTTTCCTTAATTTCTCTTTACTTTAGTACCCTCATGCTCTAACACTCATAACATGCATACTAGGACTCTAAATTAGATTCTGTTTGAACCTATGAGATCCTTATCAAGTAGTCTACCTAATCATATGCTGAAATCTTACCTAGAGATTACTTGCCATTGACACCTAAATCAAATGCCAAAACTTTTATAGTGTTTTAGCAAACTAGAAAATGTAATGTCTCAAAAACTGAAACTTCAATTCTAATGAACCAAGAGTTAAAATCATCCTAAGGTCAAAAAGTTAAACTTCAATTCTAATGAACATATTAATAAGGTCAAATTTTTTATGGACATCATCCTAAGGTAATTTCTTAACAAAGCTAATTTATGCAATATTTAATTATAATTAAAAATGAACTTCAAATCTTAGTTTAATGGCAAAAGGTAAAAAGGGATATGGTCTAGGTAGGGTTGGGGTCAAAAATTACTCCATGAACAAAGTATTATATAGGCACTTGTGCATAATGAAATAAAAGATGCATAATTAGATATGCATAGTAAAACATAAATGTGCATAAAGAAGTAAATATGCATAGCTAAATACATGTTGATGAGTGGCGAGGTACCCCTACACTCAACCATACGAATACGAGCGTGTGCACGTGATCCAGTTGAACTCCGTAGATTAAATGCCTTAACACCACAAGAAACACTTGGGGTTAATCGTTC
>MNCI01033384.1:19741-47362 GCA_015680685.1 Gnetum montanum
CCTCTTATTTATAGATATGGCAGTGAACCGCGATATCGCGTACACGATATAGCATGGGATGCGATATCGCGGCGGCCGCGATATCGAGTACGCAATATCGCGGCACTATGCATGTCGCGTCTCATTACATGTAAAGGCATGACAACTAACAAAAGAAAAATTTTATAAAGTAATTGGATTTCAACATTTATCATAGAATATAAACCTATGAATTAGCTCCAATAATAGTAAAATAAATGATACAAAACTTCCTAGCAAGCAAATTGCACTCACTTATGTAGGAAACTAGCAACAACAATAACAATAATAATAACAATCATGATAGTAATGTAATCTTATGATTTAACCAAGAATAATAGAGCTGATTCATTGAAACACATCTAATAGCATTAGGGAATTAATAATATTCATTAAATTAAATAACTAAACCTTATAACTTCATAGGTTGTGATATCCTCCCTACCTTCAAGAATTTTCCTCATAGAAAACATGAGGAATTTTTGTTCTCGTATTTGCCTCAATTTTCCAAGTTACCTCTTAATTTCCATGTCATTCCCAATGAATTTTTATCATAGGAATTATTTTACTCTATAGTTTTATTTCTTTTCTATCTATTATTCTGATGGGGTATTCTTGGTAAGTAATATTTCATTACAAATCTATTTCTTTCCATTGTTGATGAACCGTGATATTGGGGCCATGATATCACATCCACGATATCATAGCTCACCAAGTGATATCAAGCATCTGATGTCGCAACTTGCCTCATCGCCTATAAATAAGAGGCAGGCATGCTTGGTTTGCATAGTTTGTCTTATTGCCTTACCTAAACTCTTGCAGTTTTCCTTCCTCAGAGTTAGAATTATTTCTGAGTGCCTGCGGTAGGAGTCATAAAGTGAACAGATATTTATTCGAGCATTGTGTACCTAAGCACACCTTGTGGGGAAAAATAGAGATGAACTTTATGATAAACCTTGCAGAATTCAGAATAGCTTATTTAATGTTATTTATAATTATTTAATGCTTTCCTTAGTTAATTAATGTTCTCTCTCTTACCTTGTTAACTCTCCCAAGTAAGCACACTTAGTATGACCACTTCAAGCATGTGTGGAACACTTGGTAGCCCAGTAACGATTAGCATTTGGTAATCCCAGTAGTGTTGCACTAGTTTAGGATGTGTATAGCAAGTGTGAACAGATGCTAGTGTTAGGACTAGTTAGAGAATAGTCGATTAGTTAAATTAAATTAGTTACTTAATTAGTTCACTTCTCCCTTTGTAGCACTAGGACATAAAACATAAAAAATATATAAAAATCATATACCTCAAGTTTACTTAATCATACAATCATGCTATATAAGTAAGCTTAGGAAGATAATGATTGACTAAACCATCCAAGTTCTGTAAAGGCACATAAGCACTTAGTCCTTGGAATTTGACCGAATTGTACATGTATGCTCGTATTTGTATGGTTGAGCATAGGGATACCTCACCACTTATCATTAGCACCATTGTTGGGGACTTTGTTGTTTGTGTGCTAGGTAGAACTTAGGAAATCTTCTCATCGTTGGAACGAACCCTTAGGGTTGGTTATCTTACAATTATTGAAATAAAAAGTATTGCACACTGAATAGACAATTATGTCTCCTTCTTCTTACAAGAGTGTTTCACCGCCTAGGTCCAATACAGGAAACAATCAAAGGCATAGTACACATGTGGTATACGTTCATCTCGATGAGTATATACCAAACTTTACCTTTATCCTCCACCAAGATGAACAACTGTGTTGGCATGATTTTGAAGGTAACATAGTGTTACCTCCCGATCACTCAGTCCCAGGCATGCTTCTTTGTGCTCTCACATAAATTAGTATGCAGCACTTACAGGTAGAGTACATTGTGCATGATCATGACTCAAGAGAGTATTTACCCATGGAGGCACAATGTCAAAGGGATCTACAATAGGAGATACATTATGAATCCATGAAGGGAAAGTTGTCTTAGAATGTCCCATATGTCATAGGTAAAAATGAGGGTGGTGAACTTACCTCAGGAAGTCTCCCACATAATGATGTTCCTCCCGCTGACTTTGGTCAAGGGGTGGTGTATTAGAATCTTCACTCAACTATCCAAAACCCAAATTTTGGTACTGATGGACACAAGGGGTCTGAAAAAGGAAGACGCACACATGACAAAGATAGACATTCTGATTGTAACCACAATCAAGGCTGTGACCACCGAAGAGAAGGAAGTAGGCACCATCATGGTGACAGTCCTTCTTCTTCTTCACCTTCATCATCTCTTGCATCCTCTCCTTCAGGATCTGGGTGCGATCGCAAAGGAAAAGACCTTGAGGATAATGATAAGTGAAATAGGAATCAGAGACAAAGCAATCGAGAAAGGGGATGAGGGAATTCTAGAGAAACTCATCATGAAAGGAGAGAGAGTAGGGAACAACATAGGCATCATCGATGCCATAGATAGTACGATCACGATGAACCCCTACTCACTACCCAAAGTATGCTAGATATAACTGAGGCTATTAGAATCCCAACAAGGCACCAAAAGACAACAGAATAAAAATATTAGACATGAAAAATATCCCACGATTTGAAGGGGGATACAACATAGATCCTGAAAATCATTTACAAGCATTTCATGATGCATGTGCCTTGCAAAACATAGAAAATAAGTAGCAAAAACTCAAATTGTTTTCATAGACATTAATCAAGGAAGCAGAGAGCTGGTATTGATCCTTAGAATTGGAGTCCATTCACCGATGGAGTACCATGTTAGAATTTTTCAATGATAAGTATCAAATGTACTCCTGAGTGTCCAACCTGTGAAAGAAAATCCAAGGATGGAAACAAGGAGGACACGAACCCTTGGATGCTACCATGGATCAATATTATGCACTATTACATCACTACCCAAGCCATGGTTACTTGTAAAGGGAACAACTACGTCATCTTGTAGATGGGCTTAGGCACAAAACGTGAAGAACCCTTGGGACTTCTGCCCAAGGAAGGCTATTTGAGCTTAGGGCCCATCAAGTACAAAGATTATTGCAGCAACTTGCTAAAGAAGAAGGTGAGTTAAGGAAAAGAGGGAGTGCAGAAGAATATAATAGAGTTCCTTCCCTCTGAAAGAAGGGAGTTAGATTTTATGAGGATGAAGAAGAGTCACCACTTGAAGAGATGGTGAATAGGAAAACTTTACCTATTCAAAAACTTACATTGGAAGTATTAGCAAAGGTGGACCAGATGTGGGACTCCCTAGATAATAGATTTTAAATAGTTCTCAAAATAGTAGAGGAGTTTAGAGAGGAAGGTAGTGATTGAGAAAGGAGAAAAAAGAAAGAAACTGAATATGCATGTAACAAAGGTAAGGGCAAATTTTTCATCATCAAAGAGCTTGTGGATTCAGATATAGACAATGATGGTGGATGTGAGATATGCCAATATGACCATCCTAAGGGATGTTGCCTTGTAATCTCACATCTACAAGAGTCTGGGGTGTATATACTCAACCCATGATTAAACAGAAGGAAAACACCCTAAAGGTTACCTTATCCCCAAGGTAACCCAAGACAGTTCCACCAACCCTTGATGTATTACCTAAGTGGAACTCCACCACAACCAAATGAGTAGTATCAATAGTGGCAGCACCGAAAATCATGGGGAGTGCCACCACCACATCAACAATACCCTTATTGTCAACTTGACCTATTTGAATACTACATGCAGTGCCCAATCTCTCCACGTGATTCTACTGGTCACGTCACTCCCCAGCCTTACTACCAAGCCCATGAGTATCATAGAACTTCTTCTCCTAGGGGTGATGTTCCACAAATGTACTATCCTTCTCATCCAGCTACATCTCTTCCACCCTTAACTCCATTACCACCTGCTCTAGCCATGCAGGGTGAGCTCTCTGCCTAGCCGTAGCAACATAATGCTACAAGGGCTATTAATCCTCACCCTGCTATTGGTTCAGAAAACTATGTAAAGAAGAGACCTTTCTTTAGGACTGACAGTCCAACCAAGTCCTTGCAGTCATAAGTGGCTAACTCTCCAAAGGCCTCATCATCATTCAAAACTTTGGAACACCCTTCAAACCAAAGGCCACATGCAACACACATGATCATGTTGACACATGCCATTACTGATGAATTAAGGCTAGCCATCTTCCTAGGATATTCTCTAATCCTAGGATTCCTCTTATATATTTACAAATTGTTGCGAATGAACCTTGCAAAGATCTTTTGGATTCAGGTTTTGGAGTCAACTTAATCTCTCAAGAAATGTATAAACCTTGGAACTTGCCTCCACTGAAAAAGAGTAACATATGCTTAAAATTGATCAACTAGTCTATCATTGTCCCATTAGGACTAGTGGAGGACATCATTACCACTATTTGTGAATGGCCATATCCAGTAGACTTCCTAGTGATTCAAGTCAACAACTGTAAGGGGGAACTTCCCAACATAATGGGATGAGCATGGCTAAGCACAATTGATGCACATCTAGGAATATGTGATATTTCCCTAGAGATATCAAAGGAAAATATGTTTGGAAAGATTGAGAAGAAGAAAGTTCCATGCATTGCATATAGTGACACAGGGTGTAATTGCATGTAGAAGTCCTAGTTTGTACAATGTTTAAAATTGCTTGTATGCAACCAATGTGCACAAGTAACTAACATACAAAGATGCCTGTATGCAGCAGCCACAAGATGGGAAGGCACCTAGTGGCTAATAGCTGATCAAGAGAGCAATTCAACTATATGCATGGAACCAACTAAGGGTTTGACTTGCACTTACATCAATGGCATAGATACATTAGAGCAAATTCATCACCAACTTCCAAGTCTTGACATTGAAAATATCAACTGGGGAAAGTTAGAAATCCCTGACAACTTTAAGCAAGAGCCCCTTGAGTTAAAACCATTTCCCACCAGTATGGAGTATACATTTCTAAAAAATGGAAAATCAGTAATTATTAATGCTAAGCTCGCTCCTCAATAAAAAGAGAGACTACTAAAAATGGTGAACAAATGGTTGAAAGCCTTTACTTGGTCATATCCTATATTAACTAGTAGAGACCCTAGGATATGCCAACATAGGATTTACATTGACCCCTCCATGAAGCCTTGATGACAACCGCAAAGGCAATTGAACCCAAAGCTGAAGAAAGTGGTTAAAGAAGAAATTGAATAACTTTTAAAACTTGGGTTCATCTACCCCATTTCTAATAGTGAATGGGTTAGTCCATTAGTTATTATGCCCAAAAAGGAAGGTAAATGGAGGGTGTGTATAGACTTTAGGCTATTGAACATGACAACATTCAAAGACCACTTTCCATTACCATTCGGTGACTAGGACTTAGACACCATTATAGGGCATCGCTATTATAGTTTTCTGGATGGGTATAGTGGATAAAACCAAATTCAAATAGCACCAAAAGACTAAGCCAAGACCACGTTCACAAGTCCTTGGGGGACATTTGCATACAAACATATGCCATTTGGCTTGTGCAATGCTCCTGCAATGTTTCAACGTTTGGTTCTAAGTATCTTTCAGCAGCAAATAGAGAATGGTGTAGAGGTCTTCATGGATGATTTCTCCACCTACAGAGTGAACTTCGATCAAGCATTGGACCGATTAGAGCAAGTACTAAAATGATGTGTTGAAACCAATTTAAGGCTCAACTAGCAAAAAAGCCATTTAATGGTCCAAGAAGGTGTAGTATTAGTGCAGAAGATTTCACAAATAGGAATAGAGGTTGACCTTGAAAAGATCAATGTCATCCAAGAATCACAAACCAACCTGAAACTGTAAAAGACATTTGATCATTCCTTGGACACACTGGCTATTATAGAAGATTCATAGAGAACTTTTCAAAGGTTGCAAAACCATTAGTTGAACTACCAAAAAAGGATGTATCTTTTGAATGGACCAAGGAGTGTGAACTAGCTTTCCAAACCTTGAAATAGAAGCTTGTAGAAACACCCATTCTACAAGCTCTTGACTAGTCCAAGCCATTTCATATAATGACTGACACATCCAACTTTGCCTTAGGAGCTGTACTCACGTAGTTAAATGACTAGAAATGACCCTGTTACATTCATTGCATGAGTCAAAGTATTGCTAGTGCACAACTTAACTACATCACAATAGAAAAGGAGTTAATGGCTATGGTGTTTACACTAGATAAGTTTAGGAACTATGTATTGGGCTATAAGATATTTGTACACATAGACCATAGTGAAATTTGGTTCCTAATAAATAAACCAACAATGAGCCCTTGCATCATACAATGGCTTGTAATCTTACAAGAGTTTGATCTTATGATGATAGATCATAAAGGCACCGAGAATGTTGTTGATGATCATTTATCTCGGTTGCAATGGAACAACAAAGAGGATGAATATCCACTTTTTGATTACTTTCCTGATGAATTCCTCTTTACAAGTGTAGTAAATAATCAATTAACCATGGAAATAAATTGGTATAGTAGCATTCTTACCTATCTCCTTACACAAGAAACACTACAAGAGTTAGACGTTAACAGTTTCTACACTAAGCCAAATATTTCATGGAAATCAACAAGCACCTTTATAAGATATGTCCTGATGGCTTGGTTCAATGGTGTGTTCCTGACGTAGATCAATTACAAGTTCTCCAAGATGCTCATGAGGGCCCTTGTGGGGGCCATTATGCAAGGAGACAAACAACCATTGAAATCTTGCTTGCAAGATATTATTAGCCTACATTGTTCCACAACACTCATCATTTCATCCAATCTTGTGAGCATTGCCAACATGATGGGGGAATGATTGCTAGGATGGAGGGTTCACAATAATGGATTCAACCTTTAGAACCCTTTGACATATGAAAAATTGATTTTATGGGGCCTATTACACCAATGTCCAATGGAAAAGCCTACATTGTTGTTGTTGTTGACTATTTCACAAAGTGGGCAGAAGTAGCTACTGTTATGGACTGTACATCATCTACCACTGCACGATTTGTTCAACAACAAATTGTAAATAGGTTTGGTATGCCTCGTGCACTTATTTTTTATAATGGTACACACTTTATAGGTGCGACTTTCCAAAAATTGATGCAATGCTTAGGAGTTAAGCATAAATTGACTACACCATATCATCCTCAAGCGAACGATCAAGCCAAAGTCACCAATAGAAAGATTACAAAAATATTGACATAAACTGTTAGCAAATATAGGCGAGACTAGAGCACCAAACTTAATGATGCTCTTTGGGCATACCGCTCCACATGAAAACTCCCTATAGCTTGCTCTCCCCATGAGTTAGTGTACAGTAAACTTCTAACACTTCCTATTCAAGCTGAGATCCATACACTATCTACAACATGTGATCTCAACCTTAACCTTAATCTAGCACATAAAGAGTAGTTGATGAACCTTAACTTGCTAGATGAAAACTGATTAGCCACCATGTCATCTAATGAATTGCACAAGGCCTTTAATAAATATTGTCATGACCTGAAAATTAGGAAAGTTAAATACCAACCAGGAGAGAAGATCCTTTATCAGAACCCCACACATGTGCCACAATGCACTAAATTTCAAACGCTATGGGAAGGATCCTATATTATTCATGCAACTTTCCTCCAAGGGCCATGATGATTTACAAACCTAAGAGCTCGGATAAGAAATTGTTGGTCAACATCCAACAAACCAAACCTTTTCATGAGCCTAGAATAGCCAATACCAATACTACCTCTTTTGGTAGACAACCCTTCTTGTTATTTTGAATCTCCTCCTTCCAACTCAGTCATGGGGAAGATGGCCACCAATGCTAACCATTCTAAGCCCTCAACTCTTTTTGTATTTTTGTTTTACACATCTTTTCAATTTTACTTATTTTTGTTTTACACCATCGTTCACATTTTTTACTATTTCTTTATTTGATTTACTTTCATTTATCATACAATAAGTGCTCATGATGGTGGATTGTATTATAATAATGTTGATTGCTAATGTTTGGTTTTTACCTTTGATTTTCAATGTTAATACTAAGATATGGTTNTGGGTACTTGGATACTTTTCATGGGTTTTTCTGCCATTTCGCCAATGACCAAACATCAGGAATTTGAATGAATCAAATAAGTCTCTGCATGGTGTGGTTCTCACGTAAAAAAAATATGGTGAGAATTCAAATCATACTCTTTAGACATAATAACAAAATAAGGGCGATAAGCACTAGTTATGGCACTATAAAGACATGTTACCCATGCCTAAAGGTTCCCTCTAACTAAGGCCCTTTCTTGCTTCCTACTACTCTATCTTTCTCTCCTTGGAATGGTGGTGACTCTATCAATGCATTCTTGTTGCTTTAAGAGCACAGGTTGGTCAAATGTGTTGATGTGAGGTCACTGAATGTGATTTTTTTGAATCTGGATTTGGAATGAATTCTATTCAGTCACCGTAACCATATAATATACAAGGGACTTTACACAACCTTGCTCTTGGGATTCCATTCCATTTTCTCCTCTCCTTCAATATTTCTTCTCATATTCCACCTCATTGCCAATTTTATGATTAGTCTATATCTTGGTTGAGGCATTATTTGTCTTTGGTAACTTCTTCTGAGTAAGTTCTTAACCATTGTTCCATAAATCATTCCTAGAGCCTACGGACTCTTTGGTTTGCACTTCTATCATGGCATAAAAGGCATGAGCCTACTTTGGGGAGGACCCACTAACATTCCTTTTTGGTACAATTGTTAAGTTCTTTCCCTTAAACATTCTTTGCAATTAACCATTTCTCGTTTCATCCCCATCCATGACATCCATTTTATTAGCTTCATCATTATTATTTCTCTTATCTTTCTTGTTCCTTTAGTATTTCCACCCTATTGCTATTGCAGGTTCACTCTTAGTTGTGGGGGCCTTGTCATAATTTTTTTCATTCTATTACCTATCTCACCCCTACACCTTGGGTAGTTATCAGTTTAAAACCTCTAACCTAGTATCTACCATACCCGCAACCCAACCAAGGAACTTTATATTGGGGCAAGGTATCAACTACATTGTATCTTATCTATCCTTGCTAATTCATGAATGTGTTGTGTGCATAGATGGTGACCATACGAATAATGGACTAGGATAGGAGAGAGCACTTGGGATAGACTAGAGTGGAAGCAATTATGCAAGGAACATGCTTCATCACATGGCTATGGATAAACAATAGAGTGCACATTTCTAACATCAGTAGCAATGCACCTCATTTTCTTCTCTCTCTCTTCAAGCTGTCAAATAAGGGTTTAGATGTCATCTATGTATAGTATTCACCATAATGGTTATGAACACCAATGTTGTAATATGTTTGTCAATCCATTCACCGGGCACTTTGAGTCTATCACCCATGTCATCGTCAATTGTCATTTAGTCAATAATCCCATACCTTCCCAATATTTTATAAGGAACTCGAGGATGAGTTTTCATTCATTTGTGGGGGTATGATGAACCGCAATATTAGGGCCGTGATATCACATTTGCAATATCAGCTCTCCAATATCAGAGCTCACCAAGCAATATCGAGCATCCGATGTCATGACTTGCCTCATCACCTATAAATAAGAGGAAGGCATACTTGGTTTGCATAGTTAGTCTTAGTCCCTTACCTAAACTCTTGTAGTTTTCCTTCCTTAGAGTTAGAATTATTTCTGAGTGCCCACAGTAAAAGTCATAAAGTGAATGGATCTTTATTTGAGCATTTTGTACCTAAGCACACCTTGTGGCTGAAAATAAAGATGAACTTTATGATAAACCTTGTAGCATTCAAAATAGCTTATTTAATGTTATTTACTATTATTTAATGCTTTCCTTATTTAATTAATATTCTCTCTCTCACCTTGTTAACTCTCCCAAGTAAGCACACTTAATACAACCACTGTGAGCATGTGTGGAACACTTAGTAACCCAGTAATGATTAGCATTTGGTAATCCCATTAGTGTTGCATTGGTTCAAGATGTGTACGACAAGTGGGAACAAATGCTGGTGTCAGGACTAGTTAGAGCATAGCCGATTAGTTAAATTAGTTCACTTCTCCCTTTGTAGCACTAGGACATAAAACATAAAAAATATATAAAAATCATATACCTCAAGTTTACTTAACCATACAATTGCACTATAAAAGTAAGCTTGGGAAGACAATGATTAACTAACCCATCCAGGTTTTGTAAAGGCACATAAGCACTTAGTCCTTGGAATTCGATCGAATCATTTGTGTACACTTGTATTCATATGGTTGAGCGTAGGGATACCTTGCTACTCATCAATTATATAACATGGCTTTCATTTGGCTCATAATTATTTAGAAGAGAGACATGGAAGATATCATGGATTCCTCCTAAACTTGGTGGCAAATCTAATTGATATGCTACTCTTCCAATTTTCTTAACTATTTCAAATGGAGCGACATATCTTGGAGCCAATTTATCCTTCTGTTGAAACCTCATCAGTTCTTTCGCTAGAGATACCTTTAAGAAAATGTTGTCACCAACTTAAAATTCAAGTATTCTTCTTAAGTTAGCATACTTGGTATAACTATCCTAAGTATCCTTAATATACCCTTGGATCATGTGAACATGCTCTATGGTTTAAACAATTAAGTCAATGCTTAACTTCATTCTATCTTCTATGGTAGTCCAACAAATAAGTGATCGACATATTTTGCTATAAAGTATCTCATAAGCAATAGCTTTAATACTTGCCTAATAACTGTTGTTATATGTAAATTTTGCTAAAGGCAACATTTCATCCTAATATGTCTTATATTGAAGTGTGCACGCCCGAATCATATCTTCAAAAATTTGATTTAGTTATTCTATTTGTCCATCTATTTGAGGATGATAAGCATAAATTATATTTAATTTAATATCTAGATCTACCTAAAAATACCTACCAAAATCTTTAGATAAACTTGGGGTCCCTATCAACTATTATTTTAACTAGAATCCCATGTCATTTTAACTTAAGCACCTCTTCCAATAGTTTCTATCTTACCACTTTGGGTGCATATAATCTACCTTTGAACCTTAACTCTCCTTTTTTTCCTTTTTGTAAATAATTAGAAGAAACTTAATCTAATTTATGAAACTTTTCTTCACACCATGTATTTGATCTTTTTTCTTCAATAAGCTCATCCACTAAACTTAATTGTACAACCAAGATATTTATCTTTATATTTTTTCTACTAAGTACATCTACCAAGATATTTTCTTTTCTAGGATGATACTTAGTATTGAAATCAAAGTCTACAAGTAATTCAATCCATCTTCTTTATCACAAATTTAATTGTGGCTAGGTCATAATATATTGCAAACTCTTATGATCTGTTCACAAGATTAGTTTCTCTCCATAAAAATAAATTCTCCATATCTTTAGTGAAAAAATAATAGCTACTAACTCCATATCATGCACAAGATATCTAACTTCATGGTTCTTTAATTATCTAGAAGCATAGGCAATGACATGTCCTTCTTGCATGAGGACAGATCCTAATCCTTCATTTGAAGCATAAATATACACATATAATGATTTACCTAGAGTTGGTAATACTAAAATAGGAGCTAATATGAGTTATTTGTTTAATTCTAAAAATGCTTCTTTGTACTTCTTTGTCCACTGAAATGACTGACCCATTCATAATAACTTGGTTAAAGGAGATGTCATTCTAGCAAAATCTTTAACTAACCTTCAATAGTAGCTACCTAAACCAAAGAAACTCCTTACTTTTCTCATAGTACTAGGCCTTGGCCAATTGCAAAATACTTGAGTCTTCATTAGATCAATTGTTATTCCTACTTTTGATACTATGTGATCAAGAAATTGTACTTCTTTTTGTCAAAATGAGTACTCATAGGGTTGGGCATATAATTAATTTTTCCTCATAAGTTGTAATACTTTCCTCAAGTTTTTTGAAAGGTCCTTCTCACTTTTAGAATATACTAAAATATCATCAATAAACACTATCACAAATTTATCCAAATTTGGCCTCAATAAATTATTCATTAAATGCATAAATACTGGAGGAGAATTTCTTAAACCAAATAGTAATACAAGAAATTCCATGTTCCCATATCTTGTCCCAAATGAAATTTCCAAAACATCTTTGATAAAAATAATTTATGTTAGTGATGCAATATCATAGCTTTACTTATGTCATCGTAGATACAATGTCTTGGATCCTAGTCTTCACTATAAATACCAACCCACGATCATGTCAAATGAACAACTTTAATTCAACCCTTAGAAAATTTTTTGCAATTTCTTTTTGTTAGTTACACTTAGAGTTAGAAGTGAATGCCCACAATGTAATAACTAACAATTGTACAAAGTCTTTATTTGAGTGGATTGTACCTAGAAACAATTCATGATTAGCAATCATGATTGAGATTGTTTCTTACCATTGAAGCATCTCACTTAGTTTACTTTTATTTTCTAATATGTTTACTTTGATGAGTGGTTGGATACTCCAACAGTCCACCATACAAGTCACAAGAGTCCACATGTGAACATATCATAATCCGTGGATGGACAATGTAAGTATGATTGTGGTTGATAGTTGGTTCATGATCGTTGTCTTCTCATGCTGCGTTAGTGAAGTGAAAGTAGTATGGTTTCTCTCAATGAGGTATATGATATCATGATGTTGTGAACTAAAATTAATCCTAAGTGTTTCCATAATGAAAATGAGAATAAAGTCTAAATCTAGATGATAAAAAAAATGTAGATTTATCCTAGCCTATGGTAATAAGCATCTATTCTTAGCTTGCCACACATGCCCTAGGCTCATGTAATCATCACTAGGATTACAAGTACTATCTATAGTAGAAGCAAAATATATTTTAGTTGGAAGTTGCTATGCATAAATTCTAGGGATGAAAGAGACACTCAAGGTTCTAGGGATCAAATCAAATAACAAACCTATTTTTTGTGACTAAAAATCCTATTCAACATTCTTATACAAAGTATATCAAAATTTGGCATCACTTTATAAGAGAACACACTCAACTTGGGCTTGGTAAGTTAGAATATATTGGGATAGATGGTCAACTTGCTGATGCCTTTACCAAGCCTCTTGATAAATGAAGATTTACTTCTCTATGTAAAGACATGGGGATAGGGCCATGTCCTATTAGTTAAGAAATATCTCTTTCTAAATAAATAAACCAACAAAACAAGGAAAGAGTGTTGCCTTTTTGGTATGTCAAAACCTTAGAAAATGGAGAATGTGGAAAATGTGCTTATGGTCTTGTAGGACATGGAAAAGATAAAATCATAATGATGACAAGATGATGAGATCAATACAAGAGCTTATTGGTGTAAAGACAAGGAATCCATAAGAATGAGATAAGAGATTAGATGAAAAAATCATGTTTGAGGCAAAAGGTCTATGGTGCCAAGATAAGGAATAAGATAAGACTAGATGAGATCTAAGTTTCAAATATGAGATGACAAGAAGTCTCAATATGAAAATGAAGACTACAAGATTTCAAGGATGCATAAATCCTACAAGCCAAATGAAGATGTTTTGGAATCTACCCAGATATCCTAGAAGATCAGTAGATGTACCAAAGGTGAAGGAATAGTTTTAGGCTAGACCTCCCATAAAAATAGTAGATGTACTAATTATTTTGTGTTGTAAGAGATTCAAAGTAAGAAACTTGTAAAGATTAGTTACATTTACTTTTTAATTATTTTTCTCTCTTTGTAACCCTATGAGGTTGATGTTCTTCTTGTGAGAAGGCATCTTGTGTTCTTGTTGGGACCTTGTAGGGTTGAGTATGTTTCTAGTGAGAAAATACTCTATGCGAAGCTCACATCATTGTAAAGGTTGTGGGATCCTTGAAACCACATTTTGAACTTGTTGGAACCTTGCAAGGTTAAGTGTATTTATTGTGAGAAAATAGTTAGAGGGAAGCTCAAACTTTGTAAATGTTTTGGTGCCTTCTAAACTACATTTTTTGAAGAAACAAAGTTTAGAGGTGTGTAAGGATTCTACCCTCCGAGTGTGAAAGTACCCAAGTTGGAGAACCATGAAAATTATGTGTGATTTTGGTTATCATGGTTGTTCAATATAGGGACCTTATTCAACCTTCCTTCTAAGTTCTTGATCCTCAAGTGGTATCAAATCCTGGTACTCTCATTTTGAAGCTTAACATCTCAAGAGTAAACAATGGAAGGGGCATCATACATTAAGCCACCAATGTTTGATAGGATTGACTTCACGTACTAGAAAGCTAGAATGTAATGATTCTTCAAATCCATGAAGTTTAAAGTTTAGGAGTTCATTCTTGAAGAAAATACACCACCCATTGACAACACCATAAGAGCTACAAAGATAAGAAGAAAATGAATGTAAGATGAAAAAGATAAGTTTGTTTCATTCAAAAGAAAAAAATTTTCTTTATTCTACTTTGAGTAAATATAAATTTAACAAAGTACATATGTCCAAAACTACAAAAGAAATTTGCAAAACTCTAGAAGCAACATATGACGATACATCTATTGTCAAGCAATCTAAGCTACTAGTGTTACAAAGTAAGCATGATAAACTCAAAATAAAAGAAGGAGAGAAATTTGAGGATTATTTTTCTAGAGCTAATGATTTAGTTATAGCCATTCATGAGATGGGAAAAGATTTACCTGAAAGTGATGTTATTATTAAAATGATTAGAACTTTACAGCCTAAGTTTAAACCAAAAGTTACATCCATGAAGGAAATAACAGATTTTTCAATTCTAAAATCTGAAGAGCTTCAAAGTGCACTCATTACTTATGAGATGAATCTCATTAGTGAAGGTGCTATTAAAGAAGCCTATTACCCTCAAAATTTTTTTCAAAGAGAAGGATCCACTTGAACATGAAGTGAATAGTGAAGATTAACTGACTCTCTTTTCTAGAAGAGTTCAAAGATTACTTGTATGAAAAGGCAAGACCTTCAACTAATTTGGCATCAAATTTAAGGAAAGAGGTAATAATTTTAAAAGTCTAAATCTTGAAGCATTGACTATAGAGTGTTGGATTTGTGGTGGTATAGGCCATGTGACCTCTAAATATCCAAGTGTTGGCAAGTTTCAAAGAAGGATCCATTCGAAGCTAATGCAAAAAAGAAAAATTTCTACATAAGATGGGAGAATGAAAAAAGTGAGTAGAAAGAAAATGATTCTATGATAGAATCACATATTATCTACATGACCCTTACACATGAAAATTCTTCACAAGTCCTTGAAAAGTCTAAAGGTAAAGATGATGACAAGTATAGTTGTGTGAGGAAATTATCACTCTTCATTATTTACTTAAAAAATCAAGAAATAATATGCATAGAAAAGAGGATGAATTTTTTGAACTCTATAATATATGATCCACTCTAAAAGGAAACCCTTAGACTTAAAGGCTGAGATTCAATTACTAACCCATTTATATGAGTAGAAGTATAGAGATACATAAGATGCAAGGACTAGTAAAAATCAAGAAGTGTTTCAAAATCAGCATAATGATGAAGATCTAGAAGAGGCTTCTCAAAAGGATAGTTTCATAAGTTTGGTATCATCCAAAAGGAGAAAAAAGACTAGGTTTTATTATCCAATCCAAATTAGAGATACCCTATATTTTTGTTTTGAAATATGTGGACATGAACAAGGTTGTTATCAACCACCAATAGAGAAAAATAGCTTGGCTACTTGGTCTTATTAAGAAGAGCCTAGTAAGTGTAACTTGCAAGGTAGAAAAGGTTGGAGAAGCAATGAACAATAGGAAGGAATGATGTCATATGAAATTGAAGGATCAATATCCATAACTAGCAAAAATTATCAGTCCTCTCATTTTGGAGAACATGAGCAAGAAAAAGCAACAACCTCAAATAAATTTAAAGATTCCAACAAAGATATTGATAACAAAAAAGGCAAGGAATAGATGCATACTAGGGAGGTGCTGTATGATGGAGGATCCCATCTCAAGCTTCATTAATTATTTCCAGGCTTATAAGCAAGCAAAGTATGTAATAGTAAATCTCTATTCCTTAGATTCCTAAACTTAATTTAAATTAGTTTATTTTTATAAATGTGAGTAGTTAGAAAATTAATTGAATGGATGCTATTGGAAATATTTGGTTATGTAAAGAAAATTTCACTTGATCTTATAATATGTTGAGCTATAAATAAAAGCATGTGATCATCAAAATTTTAATAGACATTAAATTGATTAAAGGAACAAGAACTTACAAGGTAGGGACTAGTAAGTTTGCATTTTACATTTGATAATAGTAAGATCATCACATTACTATTAGAACATATATGTGATTTAGCTCATATCATTTAGATTTTATTATGATATGATTTATTTGATGGGTTGTAATATTTTGTAGTTACCTTGACTATTGTTTTTAAAGTACCAAATGGTTTTAAAAAATTTTGATGAATATTGGTAAATCAAGTTTTGAGTCATTAACTAGTATGTAATGATTTCAAGTGGTTTAAGGTCCTTGACTATAATTCATGAATCTATTAGGAAAGGAAACTATCAAAAGGAGCTTCTTGTTGAGATTATTATGTTACATTGATATCTATGTCGAAAAATTTGAAATTTATTTTTTATTGAAGGTGCTACTAATGAGAGACTTTAATTTCAAAGGTCTCCATGCTTAATCTTGGCATTGAAATGCAGATCTAGTACTAAATGAATGGTGATCAAGTGCTATCTCACTAACTTGGAAAATCATAGATGTATTGTTTTTGGAAAAGTTGGAAGAAAATTTGCACTTATGCGGGGGGATCCTATACCTCATCAAGAGTCATTATCTTTTGGATCATCAATGTAGTGGGAGTATTTAAGGACTCTCACCAAAAGACACTCAAGTTGCAAGACTTCCAATTCCAACATGCACAGTAGAAAATGAGCAAGAAAAAGTGTATATTGAAATCTCATAAAGTATCTAAGGTAAAAGTGTAAGTTAATTTTGGTTAAATCATTTTTGAACCTTTTACATAAAGATTATCTTTATTGGTAATGGCATTTCAAATTGACATGGTTGCATCAAATTGTTTTATCAGAATTATGTTAAGAATATGATTGATAATTTTAAGATATTGAGCATGTTCAATTGTGCAGCCTTGATTATTCTTAAGTATATTGAATCTAAGGTCTTCAAAGAAAAATGTGTTGTCTCTCTCTCCTTGGTAATGAAATCTACTTATAGTATCTTTTTGATGATGTCCAAAAAGGGGAAGAAGATGTTATTCATGAGATATTAGTATTAGTAATAGAAGACATATGGTGAAGACTATTTGTTAATAGGAGACTTGACATTTATTATGGACATAATCTTCATACTCATATCAAGTATGTTGATATAAATTTAAGATCATAGCCTATATAGTAAATAGTGTTTATCAGAGACAAATTTTTATTTTCAATGTTTGGAGTTTAGCCTTTGGTTATTCATAGAAATATCTTTATCAATAGTTGAAACACTTAAATTATTTGTGCTTTATAGAGTATTTATTTTGACTTGCAACATGAACAATAAGATATGGGTAGCTCATAATAGGATATTTTTTCTTGATTAGCCCTATGAAACCTATGATGTATACTTATTAACATCTATTCATTTATTTTTCATCCTTAGCTATTGATGAATCATGGTTTGTCAAGTGCTGATATCGGACCCCTATTATCAAACCCCTGATATCTGATGAGTCTTGATATTAGGCCCTTGATATTAGACCCTCAATATCAGGTACATGATATCGTGGCCTGGCTAGCAATATCGAATACATGATATCATGGTTCCTGTGTGAGCCTATAAATACAAAATTGGGCACATGAGAAAGTCATAGGAAGTTAGTGTTAGGGTAGGATCTTTTTGTTAGTTTTTCCTCTCAACCCTTTCCCTAGTGCATGTCTGCAGTGTGATTATTGTAATTGCATAGAACCTTTATTTGAGTGTGATGTACTTGGACATGCACATGACTAGCAATAAAGATCGAGATTACTTCATCATTGTAGCATTCACTTAATTTTAATTGTTATATATTACTTTCATAATTAATATTTCTCTATCCTCATCTCCTACCCCTATTAGTAAACACAAAATGAATATGACTTAATCATGAGAATTTAAGTGTGACTACTTGGTATCCCTGTATCGTACCTAGGACATGTGCTTGGTAATCCCAATGGTAGTACACAAGGTCCAAGATGTGTATGGATGATTAAGGACATATGATCATCGCACTTAGGTTAGCTTAGAATCTCTTCACCCTTTCCCTCTTAGTTAAAACAAAGTTACTTTCCATTGCCTCTAGGAGTAGCACTAGTCTAGGACCACATCATACACCTCACTTTGGACTAAACCGTATGTGAGAAAGCAAATACTAGTCTAGGTGGGAAGATAGCAAAATACAATCAACAAGTAACTATCTAGATACCATAACTAGCCCATCTATGGAGTTCAACTAGATCGTGCATGAACACTCGTATTCACAATAATGTCTCTTTCACAAGATAGCGATAATGCAATATCCAGTGAGGCAATTCATTGGAGAACCAACGAAGGAGTTTGGAGTACTCAATCTTATGTAGGAGTTTCATATGTTCATAAACACCCTAATGATACTTAAGGACTTTTTTCATCTAATTCAGACACCTCTAGTGAAGATGGAACATCCCCAAGAATGAATTACTATTCCTCAAGGGGTCAACGTAGAAATAAAAATTGAACCCATGAGCAAAGTTAGGAACACCAACATGAATAAAGACAACATCGTCCCAACTCACAAACTTATAACCTACTTAGTGATGATGAACCCCTATTGACCACTAAGAGCCTAATGGATATACAAGAGGCTATTCAAATATCTTTTAGGCATCATAAGGAAAGTCATCTACCTAGGCTTGATTTAAACAACTTACCCAAGTTTTTAGGAGGCTATGATTTAGATCCACAACATCATTTACAAGCCTTCCATGATGCCTGTATATGGAACAAAATTAATAATGGATGGAAAAAACTTAAGCTCTTTCTCATGCCACTCATTGGCCAAGTAAAAGTATGGTATAGGTATTTAAAACCAAAATCAATTCAACGTTGGCCAACAATGGTAGAACTCTTCAATGAAAGATATCAAACCTATGCAAGAGTGTCAGCCTTGAGGAGAAAAATCCAAGAATGGAAACAAGCATAACATGAACCCTTGGACATGGCCTTAGAAAGATTTTATACACTATTAAATAACTACCCAAGCCATGGGTTCTCCAAGGAGAGGCTAATGTACCATATCATAGATGGGCTCCATAATGAAACAAGGGAAACCTTAGGGATGTATGTCCCAGGTCAACTATATGAACTACGAACCCATCAATTCCAAGATCTTATTAAGTAGCTAGCAAAAGAAGAAGGAGAAATGGCTAAATAGGAGAATGTTGAAAAATCTCAACGGGACCAAAATCTCAACCTAACAAAGGTCCATAATCAGGAAGAGGAAAAATCAAGTCACCTCAAGGAGGTGAAACCATCTTTTCCAATATTACAATCACTAGACAAAATTGAGGTAAAGATCAATAAGATGATGGAGTGGGTACATGAAAAATGTGGAGAATATGCCAATATTATTGAAGGTAGAGTCATGAAAAACCAAGAAATAGGACAAAATACCACTAGACAATCAAAGAGTAGGGTAGAAGAGAATAAGAACTTAACTATCAATCATACATATCAATGTAACATTTGCCTGTACAATCACCCCCAAAGGTCAATGCCAAATCTTGTCACATTTACATGAACATTGGGGAAAAATGTTATATCCAGAGTTCATACAAAAATACTGTGTTCAATCACAGTGGCAAAAATCTCAATCGTGGGGAAAGCCACCCCCAAACTGGTTACACCCTTCCTATCATCTGAACCCAAGTACTTATCAACTCCAACATCTTGTTTTCCCAATCGATTCAACATCCTCTATCTCATCACATTATTATCATTCTCCTTAATACCATCAACCCATATCCTTGCCAATATGACCACCACCTTAGGTGCTTTACACTTCTTCTCAATTTAACATTCTCATCCTTCACCTCCTTCTACATCGCCATCGATTGTACCTGAGGGATTTTCACCACAGCATCAACCCATGAATGTTACTTATGCTTCTACTATCAACAGTGATGGGAACCCTCCACAACATTGAAGGCATCCCTTCTTTAAACATGACTATAGGAAGGAACAACATAGTTTCGAGACCACTACATTTTCCAACTTAGCACAAGTCCAACACTGTGGTGCATCTTTTTCCTCGAACCCAATGCCTCATGTTACCTTATCAGGGCCACTAATCAAAACTCCAACAACTATGGGGCCCAATGAATATAGCCACGTAGGGAGACATACCAATCCTTGCATACCATCTTACAGTCACGAGTGCCATAGTGGGTCAACTCCTTATCAATTAACCTCATCTTCTAACTTGCCCCACTATGTCAACTTTAATATAGTGTGTGCATCCCAATTTGGGTATATTCCAACCATGACATCAAAAGATACCTAGTGGTTTGGATATGACTAGGTTCTAATCATTCTGAAATGCATGGATCCAACCCTTCCATTTATCAATTCTCACTATGATCAAAAGTTTAGTTATGGGGGTTATCCTCCATTCTAACAAACAGAATTAATAAATGTTTTTCTTTTTCTTTAATTTTACAATTTTTTGTTTTCCAGTTTTTCATCTTTTAATTTGTTTTTTTATATTTTTATTTGTTGTTTTATCTTTTTATTTATTGTTTTGTCTTTTTATCTTTTTATGAGCAATCTCATCTATGAATAAAACACTCATGTGACTCGTTGGTTGAGGTGTTGTTCTATGCTATCAAGTCCCAAGTGACTAATTATTTGAACAGCGAGCCCACAACATCACATCCACCCATCCATTCTATTAATATGAGGTTCTACTCTGGGTATGATGATATTCTTGACATCATTAAAACTTAAAGTAATTTTGTGCTCATTATACCCAAAGCAAAGAAGGATAGACCAAGAGGGAATGGCTAGGGTGTGACATCAAGGGGACTTATGGATTCTCTTTGGTGACATTTGTAGGTGCTATCATGCAACCTAGTTATACTAAGATCCTTGAAGATCTAACGAAGAATGGAAGTAAGAGTGATAAGGGAACTCATTAAAAAAAAACAAACAAACAAATGCTATTCTAGGGGATCCCATTGGAAATACATGCACCCATGCCTGAAGGTAGGTGGCTTCTCTAGATTACGCATCAAAAAATAAAGAAAAAAAGAAAAAGAAAAGAGTAAAAAGAGTGTGCCAAAGCAGCCACATAAAAATAAAAATAAAATATCAAGATCAAAGTGCCACAAAGCAATTCTAAATCACTCCTTCCTTGAACAAAATGCCAAGTGATTGCACACCTTGTTATCATGATACTCTTATGATTGCCCATCATGGGATGAAACAATGCAATGTCACTGGTCAGAGGAATGGACTTGGTTTTGATTTTGGAGTGACAGGCGAATGACACATTAATCATGTCCTACACTCAAGATTCATTATGCCATGGGTTAGTTACCTCATGTCCCAATCTCTGCAACCCCTTCTACGATTCATCCCATCTCGCTGCTCAAGAATTTTTGACTTGTATCTTGTGTGGCATAGAATTCATACCTCATTGCGATGGTATCTAACATGTGTGTGTGTGTTTTTTTTTTTTTGCATTGGTATAGATTACATTTAACCCTTCTAATGCCTACAGAAACTTTTAGGTGTGGTTACACAAGGGCATTATAGGTTGGAACCTACTTTGGGGAGGATCCACTTGCATGATTGTTGTAATTTGTACTTGTTGCACACCACCACATCATTTTATACCCTCTAAGAACTTCATTGCTAAATCTATTCTTTCCTTTGTCATCATTTTGTCAAACATTCCTCAAAACCATTACATGTCCTTTGATGTGTCACCTAAAAAAACCTAGTTTGACATTAAACTTTTAGGGAAACTTCCTTGAAAAAAATTTCTAACTCTAGAATCACACTAAGCAAAGAATTCAACACTTACTAAAGGTAATAAGTAAAGTATGAAATAATTGAACTTCTTTCAATAACCCTACTAACAATTGATCTTTGTGTGATTATAGATGACCCCCAAAAGAGGATAACAAGGAGAATCTTTTCAAGATACAACTAAACACCTAGGGGGAGGTAGAAGCCAAGGACCTCATGTAGAACATGCAGAGCAGGAGGCACAATCATTCAGCATCTATTAGGGAACTCCTGTCACTGCACAATCTGGCCAAGAAAAAGGTGGAGAGGTCAAGGCCTGAGCCTATGAAGAGAAACAACAACTATTTATGGAATGGCATGTCAAGGCCAATCAAGTGTTCCTACAACTGTCATGTCCATGGAAAGTGTCGAATCCATCAAACAGTGAAACATCAGCATGAACAGCTCATAATCCTTGAATAGAAGAGGAGAAACATCAAGTGCTTCTTCAACGATATCAATCTCAGAAGCCTGGTGCGTAGGACAAAGGAAAGGCACCCATGGAGGAATCACCACCACCTGGAACCACATGAATTCCAACAAATTTTTGTAATTCTATGTCTATGTCCCAATTTTATTTTTTTCAATCCCACATTGTGGCATGAATAATTCCTAGTTAGTCAATAATCCCATACATATCCATTGTGTAATCAATTGGACTTGTTCTTATTTTTTTTAACTTGAGGACGAGTTATTATTTATTCATGGGGGTATGATGAATCATGATTTGTTAGGTGCTGATATTGGACCCCTGTTATCGAACCCCTGATATCTGATGAGTCTCGATATCAGGTATGTGATATTGTGGCCTAGCTAGCGATATTGGATACATGATATCGTGGTTCCTGTGTGAGCCTATAAATACACAATTGGACACATGGGAAAGTCATAGAAATTTAGTGTTAGAGTAGGATCTTTTTGTTAGGTTTTCCTCTCAACCCTTTCACCAGTGCATGCCCATAGTATGATGATTGTAATTGTATGAAACCTTTATTCGAGTGTGATGTACTTGGACACGCACATGACTAGCAATAAAGATTGAGATTACTTCGTCATTATAGCATTCACTTAATTTTAATTGTTATTTATTACTTTCATAATTAATATTTCTCTACCCTCATCTCCTACCCCTATTAGTAAACGTAGAATGAGCACGACTTAATCACGAGCATTTAAGTGTGACTACTTGGTATCCCAATAGTGTACCTAGGACATGCACATGGTAATCCTAGTGGTAGTACATGAGGTCCAAGATGTGTACATATGATTAAGGATGGATTCTCATCACACTTAGGCTAGCTTAGAATTTCTTCACCCTTTCCCTCTTAGTTAAAACAAAGTTACTTTTCATTGCCTCTAAGAGTAGCACTAGTCTAGGACCACATCATACACCTCACGCTAGACTAAATCATACATGACAAAGTAAATACTAGTCCAAGTGGGAAGATAGCCAACTACGGTCAACGAGTAACTATCTAGATACCACAACTAGCCCATCTGTGGAGTTTGACCAGATCGTGTGTGAATGCTCATATTTGTATGGTTGAGTGTAGGGGACCTCACCACTCATCAGCTATATATATATATATATATAATTATGATATAATTGTTTAATCATATGATATTATGTTATTATGCTAACCCATTTTCTCAAGTTTGAACATTACCAAAAAGGGAAAGATTGTTGACCTTTTGGTATGTCAAAACCTTGAAAAATGGAGAATGTGAAAAATGTGCTTGTGGTCTTGTAGGATTTGGGAAAGAAAAAATCATGATGATGATAAGATGACAAGATCGTGATAAGAGCTTATTAGTGTAAAGGTAAGGACTCCATGAGAATGAGATAAGAACTTAGATGAAGAAATCATATTTAAGACAGAAGCTTCATGGTGCCAAGATGAGTAAGATGAGACCAAGACAAGAGTAGAGTTGCCAATCTGAGATAACAAGCTCAATAGAAAAAAAAAGACTAGAAGATGTTAAGGATGCATGAATCCTATAAGCCAAATGAAGATGTTTTTGAGTTTGCCTAGACATCCTAGAAGATTAGCAAATGTCCCAAAGGTGAAGGATGATTTTAGGCCAAACATCCTACGGAAATAATAGATGTCCCAATTTCTGCTGAGATATTCCAACTAGGACATCCCAAGTAAGATGTTCAAATTTCTAATGGTACATCCCACCTATAAGTGGCTTGTTTTTAGTAAGACATCCCAAGCTCGAATAGGATGTCCCAACTAGTCATTTCCTAGCCATTGCATAAATTTTGAGGATTATTTTAAAATAAAAATGCTATTAAACGGATAAAATCCTTGTGAAAATGACAAGAACTATTCATGTGATTATTCCATCATTGTGAATTATTCTATGTTGTAAGAGCTTCAAAGCAAGAAATGTGTAATGCTTAGTTACATTCTCTCTTTGATTGTTTTTGTCCCTTTGTAGCCTTGCAAGGTTGATATGCTTCTTGCGAGAAGGCCTCTTATGAGCTTGTCGAGATCTTGTGAGGCTGAATGTGTTTCTAGAGAGAAAACACTCCATGCGAAGGTCACATCATTGTAAAGGTTGTGGGATCCTTAAAATCGCATTTTGAGCTTATTGGAACCTTGTAGGTTGAATGTGTTTCTTGTGAGAAAACACTTCAAGAAGAGCTCATACTTTGTAAAGGTTTTGGTGCCCTATAAACCATTTTTTTTAATGGAAAAAAGTCTAGATGTATGCAAGGATTCTACCTTCAAGTGTGAAAGTACCCAAGTTCGAGAACCACGTAAATTGTGTGTGGTTTTGGTTATCTTGGTTTTTCGAATTGGGAAACTTATTCAACCCCCCTTCTAAGTTCTCAATCCTCAAAGAGCTCATATTTAGAGGGAGTTTCACTTTGAACTTCTTTTTGATAATGCCTAAAAAAGGGAGAGTATTATGTGTTTTTGACTCTATTTACCTATTATATGCTACTTGTTAGTTTTGTGCTAATCCATTTTCTCGTGTTTTGGACATCACCAAAAAGGGGGAGATTATTGACCTTTTGGCATGTCAAAACTTTGAAAGATGAAGTCTTTGGAACTATGTTTTTGAGACCTTGTAGGTCTAAGTAATATGCTTAAAGAATAATTAAGAAGACCAAGACAAGAGCATGAATTGAAAAACTAGGATACTAAAGTTCAACAAGAAATTGCAAGAATTTGGAAAAATAACAAGGATGTAAGATGTCCCATAGATGACATCCTAGAGACTGCCAAGATGTCTCATTCTGCTGTAAGACATCTCTATTAAGAAGCTCTAGTCTTAGATAAGATGTCTCTACAAACTAGTAGACATCTCAAGTTGGAAGAAGATGTCTCAAGAAAGACATCCCAAAACAAGTCAAGATGTCTCAAGATAAATGAGACATCTCACCTGCAAGATGGAGAAACCTAGTAAGCCATCTCAAGCTTGTAGAAAACATCTCAACTAGTCATTTCTAGCCATTGTATGAATTCCAATAGATATATAACGTTAACAAGACTATAAAAGAACGAGATACCTTTTTGGTAAAAGTAACCACTATTCACATGATCATGCAATCATGGTATACATCTTTTGAGATATTTTTGTACATCATATTCATATCATCTTTTGTTATGTTTATTGTTTGTTGAGCCAAAAAGTAAAAATATCGAAGCTTACTTCACTTTCTTTCTTGATCTTTCTATCTCTCTCTGTAGGCCTTGAGGGGCTGGATGTGCTTCTTGAGAAAAGGCATCCTTTGAGTTTATTAGGACCTTGAGGAGTTGGGTATGTTTCTAAGAGAAAATACTCCTTGCAAAGCTCAAGAATTTGTAAAGGTTATGGTATTCATGAAACCAAATTTTTTAAGGAATAAAGTTTGGATGTGTGCAAGGATTATACCCTCCAAGTGTGAACATACATAAGTTGGGGAACCACGTACATATTTGATGAGTGGCAAGGTACCCCTACACTCAACTATATGAATATGAGCGTTACACGCATGATCCGGTCGAACTCTACAGACTAAGTGCCTACAAGCCTTTTGGATTACCTAAGGTTAATCGTTCGTTGTCTTCCCAAACTTACTTGTATTTGTCATAGTTGTATGGTTAGGTAAGTCTCAGGTATGTGATTTTTATGTCTTTTATGTTTTATCGCCTATGCTAATGAGGTAAAGGATGAAGAAACTAAGTAACTAACTTTAACTAACTAAGTTCTAATACCTAGCATCAATATTCATTCCCACTTACCGTTCACACCCTGAGCCAATGCAACCTTCTGGGATTACCAAACGCTATTCGTTGCTGGGATTACCAAGCGTAACATGTGTTCTTGAAGCGGTCATACTGAATGCACTTAGGAGTGTTGAGGGTTGATAGAGATTAATTAACTAATAAATCATTTAAATGATGAACAATAAATAACAATAATTAAATTCCCATTTAGCTTAGTCCATGCACTGCAAGGTTTATCCAACAGTTTTTCTATATTGCTGTACACAAACTTATGCTCAGGTACAATATTTGCTCGAATAAAGATTCGTTCACTTTGGAGCTCCTACTGCGGGCACATGGAAATTATTCTATCTCTGGAGAGGTAAAACTACTAGAGTTTCACTAAGGGTCTAGATCTAGATGCAAAACAAGGGAGATTTGCTTCTTATTTATAGAAATGGCGACGGACTGCGATATCACGTACGCGAGATCGCGGGAAAGACGTGATATCGCATACGATACATTGCGTACGTGATATCGCAGTGAGGATGCAATATCGTATATAGGATATCACGACCCATGCGATATCGCATCCCATCATACCCCCATGAATGAATAAAAACTCGTCCTCAAGTTTCTTAAAAAATATTGGGAAGGTATGGGATTATTAACTTGAATGGAACTAATGGTGAATGGGACAACATGTGAACAAATCATCATTACAGAACATGAAAAAACTAGTGTTCACGAAAACAAGAGTGAACACCTTATACATTTGACATCAGGCCTAATTTGGTAGCTGAGAGAGAAGAGAGAAGAGAGAAAAAGTCTGCTGCTACCAACGCCAAGATTGCACCTTTCGTTGTCTATCCGTAAGTGTGCCATCCATCTCGTTCCCTGCATAGCTGCTTCAGCACCGATCCATTCCAAGTGTTCCCTCCAGATCCAATCCATTGTTGTATGATTGCCATTTGCACACACAACACAGTCTTTTATTAGCAAGGGTAAATGAATCATAATGCAATTGATACCTTACTTTGGTAAACAGTCCATTAGCTAAGTTTTGGTATGGCTGATACAGGTCTGGAGATATAATAGTGGTGACTATCGAAGGTGTAGGGGCTAGGAGAAAATCGAAAAAATTAGGTCTGGACCCCCATGACTAAGAGCGAACCTCTGGTAGCGATAGAATGGAGAAAGAAAAAGAACAAGAAAGATGGAGAAAAAGAGACAACTATAATGTCGATGAAATGGGTGTTAAGATGGAAATGAACAAAATAGAGTGGATTGCAAAAATGTTAAGGGAAAGAATTTAACT
>MNCI01033384.1:47626-57927 GCA_015680685.1 Gnetum montanum
AGAAATGAAGGAGAGAATAGGAAGCAAGAAGGGCCTTAGTTAGAGGGAACATGTTTATTTTAGTTCCATAACTAGTGCTTATAGCACAAATGA
This sequence comes from Gnetum montanum, assembly GCA_015680685.1. Taxonomy (NCBI): domain Eukaryota; kingdom Viridiplantae; phylum Streptophyta; class Gnetopsida; order Gnetales; family Gnetaceae; genus Gnetum; species Gnetum montanum. The sequence continues at coordinate 47,720 of MNCI01033384.1, forward strand.
TTATTTCATCTAAGGGGTGTACTTTGAATTCTCACTATTTTTTATGTGTTTTTGCATGAGAACAACACCATGCAAAGACTTATTATTTTTATTTACTCAACTTCCCGATAATTCAATAACATCGAAGTGGTAAGAAAACTCAAGAAGAAAACATCCAAGCATCCAATAGACTGGCCAACACAAATGCATCAAGTTCGCTTGAATTCACACCCTTTTCAATCCTTGAGTCCTTCCTTAGTTTGAGAGATGCCCAATCACTAATTCGTTATAGTTCTTATTATTGAGAAAGGGACTGTACAATTCCAAGCCAAGAGAGACCATAGAAATTTGCAAATTTATGGATGAAGTGGACTCATTGCTTGTCATATAAAAAGAACCATACCTTAGTATCAACATCATAACTTAAAGGTAAAAACCAAACATTAGAAACCAATAGAAAATAGTTCATACCCTCATTAGAGCACTTATTGGGTGACAAACTTGACAAAATGAATAACACATACACACACGCAGACAAAGAAATGAAAAAGTATAAACGACGTTGTAAAACAAAAAATAAGAAAAGTTAAAGAAATTTGTAAAACAAAAACTTAAAAGAACTGAGGGCCCTGAATGATCAGCATAGGTGGCCATCTCCCCCATGACTGAATGGAAAGGAAGAGATCCGAAATAATGAATGCCTATTTGAATTTTTTAGAAGTTTCCAACTTCTCCCGATTCATGTTTTTAAGTTAAGGGGTGAAAGTCGACGATGCTCATACTCCAATGTATCTATGCCTTCGTTGTGGGAATGAGGTTTTCCCCCAGTTCATTCCATGCATGTTGTTGGGCTTCTCTCTTGATTAGCTGTCAACCATAGGGTGTTCTCTTATTGAGTGGTTGCTACATACAAGCACCTTTGTATGTTATTTTTTGGTGCACACCAGTTACATGCAGGACATGCTAAGCATTCCTCCATGTCATCACCCTCTGAGTCACTGTATTTGATGCATGGAACTTTCTTCTTCTCATTCTTTCCATAATTTTTTTCCTTAGATATTTCCAAGGAAAGATAGTGGATTCCTAGGCATGCGTTGATGGTGCTGAGCCATGCCCTCCCCATTATAATTGGGAAGTCCCCTTTGTTACTATTGACTTCTATCATTAGGAAATCATCCAGGTATGACCAACCACACACAATGGTAATGATGTCCTCCACCAATTCCAAGGGAATGGTGATGGACTAGTCAACCATCTCTAATTAAATATTGCTCTTCTTGAGCGGAGGTAGGTTCCAGGCTTTATACATTTCTCGTGAGATTAAGTTGACTCTGGAACCTAAGTCAAGAAGAGCCTTATGAGATTCATTCTCAGCAACTTGGAGATAAATTAGAGGGCTTCTAGGATTAGAGAGTTTCCTAGGAAGGTGGCCCACCTTGATCTCATCAGTAACGGTATGTGTTAACATAACTGTGTACATTGAGCTCTATTGTTGGTTTGAAGGGAGCTCCGAAGCCTTATTTGTTGGAGGAGCATGCACAAACTCAACCGCTTGTGGTTGTGAGAGCTTGTTTAGGCTTTTGGTTTTGAAGAAAGATATTCTCTTCATGCAATTGTCAGAACCAATGTTGGGTTGAAGGTTTACAGCTCTTGTAGCATTACATTGCTGTGGTTGAGTGGGGAGTTCCCCTTGCATCATTGGAGTGGGTGGTAGTGGAACTATCGACGTATGAGTGGCAGATGGATTCAGAGGATGGTATGCATGTGGTGTGCCTCCCGTAGGAGAAGGAGTCCTAAAATACTCCCAAAGTTGGTAGTGACATTGTGGGGTTGCATGACCCATAGAATCACTTGGAAAAACTGGCTACTGCACATAGTAGCCATATGGGTCTGGTTGCCGGTAAGGGTATTGTTGTTTAGGCAGTGGCATCCTCCATGACTGTGGGTATGGCCACTGCTGATGTTGCCTTATAGGTTGTGACGGAGTTCCACTTGGACAATATGTTAATGGTTGGTGGAACTGCCTCAGGTTACCTTGGGGATAAGGTAACCTTCGGGGTGCTTTCCTTCTATTAAGTCTTGGGTTGAGCGCATACATCCCAGACTCTTGCAGATGTGAGATTATTGGGCAACATTCCTTAGGATGGTCATATTGACAGATCTCACATCCATCTTCATTGTCCATATCCGAATCCTCAACCTCATTGGCGATAGTCATTTTTCCCTTACCCTTGTCACGTGCATGGCCTGAATCTCTCTTCTTTTTCTTATCATGGTCACTACTTCGCTCCTTAGCCTCTTCTACAATTTTGAGAATGGTTTTGAATCTACTATCTAAGGAGTCCAACATTTGATCTACCATAGTCAACACTTTGATTATTAGCTTTTTAAGTGGTAAGGTTTTTCTATTCACCAACTCTTCAAGTGGTGACTCATCCTCTTCCTCACAGAATCTTACTCCCTTCTTTTAGAGGGAAGGATCACGGTTATATTCTTCAACTCTTTCTCTTTTCTGTAGCTCCCCTTGTTCTTTAGCTACTTGCTCCAATAATCTATGAACTTCATGGGACCTAATTTTAGATAATCTCCCTTGGGCATATGTCCCAAGGGTTCTCCTAGTTTCATGTCTTAGCCCATCTATGAGGTGGCGGAGTACCATGGCCCGGGCAACAATGTAGCAATGCATAATATCAACCCATGGTAGCATCCAAGGGTTCATGAGTACCCTGCTTCCATCCTTGGATCTTTTTATGCAAGTTGGACACTCTAGAGTACATTTGGTATTTATCGTTAAACAATTCTAGCATTGTACTTCACCTCCTAATAGTTTCCGACTCTAAGGATCGGTACCAATTCTCTGCTTCTTTTATGAGTGTCCTAGGGAACAACTTTAACTTCTGCCACTTGTTTTCAATATTTTGCAAGGCATAGGCATCGTGGAATGCCTGTAAGTGATTTTACGGATCAGCATTGTATCCCCCCTCAAATTGTGAGATATTATTCATGTCTAGTCTCTTGATCTAATTATCTTTTTGGTGCCTTGTAGGTATCTTCACAACCTCTGTAATGTCTAACATACTTTGGGTTGCTAGTAGGGGTTCATCATGATCATCTCTCTCATGATGTCTATGATGCCTACATGGTTCCCTACTTTCCCTTCTATGCCTTGACTCTCTAGAATGCCCTCGTCCTCGCTCTCGACTCTCTCATTGAGGTCTCTCATTTTGCTTATCCTTATCCTCACCGGTGTTCTCTTTGTGATTGCGTCCTGATGTGGAAGGAGAGGGTGAATGATGCGATGAAGGGGAAGAAGAAGGAGAGCCATCGCCATGGCGATGTCTCCTACCTTCTCTTCGGTGACGATAGCCCCGATCGTGATGACAATCTGAATACCCATCCTTGTCATGTGTTTTTGTTCCCTCAGTGAACACTTGGTGTTCATGGGGATCAGAACCAAGGTTTTGAATCATAGAGTGTAGGTTCTGATATCCTACCTCCTCACCATCATTAGGAGGGGGAACATCATTTGATGGAGAACCTGTTATAATTGGTTCACCATCTCCAATTTCTCTTAGGACATGCAAGACCCCTTTGCCCTTCAACGATATATAGTAGCTCTCCTACCGCGAGTCCCTTAAACGTTGCACCGCTGTGGGATGGTAATCCCTTGTGTCATAATCTTCTGCAACGTATTCAGCATATAGTTGTGTCATGCCTATCTGTGTAAGAGCATGAAGGAGCATGTTGGGGACTACACGATCTGGGGGTAACACTATGTTACCTTGCAAATCACGCCAACGTAGTTGTTCATCCTGATGGAGGATAAAAGTAAAATCATGTATATACTCATCGGGATGAGTATATACCACTCGATACTGTTGAGGGACTGGCAGATCTCGATTATGCATGTTAGACCACTGACTATCTCTTGTGTGATCCCTAGGTGATGAAGTGCTCTTATGAGAAGAAGAAGACATTGTTATCTTGTCGGTGTGCTATTGACTATTGTTTAAAATTTCTTCTAATTAACCCTAAGGGTTCGTTTAAGCTTCCGAACGATGTGGATGATTTCCTATGTTCTACTTAGCACACAAACAACTTAGTCCCTGGCAACGATGCCTATGATGAGTGGCGAGGTACCCCTACACTCAACCATACGAATACAAGTGTTACACGCACGATCTGATTGAACTCCACAAACTAAGTGCCTACACACCTTATGGAACACCTAAGGTTAATCGTTTGTTGTCTTCCCAGACTTACTTGTATTTTTCATGGTTGTATGGTTAAGTAAGTCTACAGTATGTGATTTTTATGTCTTTTATGTTTTATCACCTATGCTAATGAGGTAAAGGGTGAAGACGTTAAGTAACTAACTTTAACTAACTAAGTTCTAATGCCTAGCATCAGTATCTGTTCCCACTTACCGTTCACACCCTGAGTCGATGCAACCTTCTGGGATTACCAAACACTATTCATTGTTGGGATTACCAAGCGTAATGCACGTGCTCGAAGCGGTCGTACTAAATGCACTTACGAGTGTTGAGGGTTGAGAGAGATTAATTAACTAATAAAGCATTTAAATGATGAACAATAAATAACAATAATTAAAGTCCTATTTAGCTTAGTCCATGCACTGCAAGGTTTATCTAGCAGTTTGTCTTTATTTCCATACACAAACTTGTGCTCAGGTACAATATTTGCTCGAATAAAGATCCATTCACTTTGGAGCTCCTACTGCAGGCACATGAAAATTATTCTATCTCTGGAGAGGTAAAACTGCCAGAGTTTGGCTAAGGCTCTAGATCTAGATGCGAAACAAGGAAGAGCTACTTCTTATTTATAGAAATGACACGAATTGCGATATCGCGTACGATACATCGTGTACGTGATATCGTAGTGAGGACGCGATATTGCATCCCATCAATCTTTGTGCAAGATTTTGGCCTCATTAGCTAGAACTTATCCAACCACCCTTCTAAGTTTTCTATCTTCAATATAAGAAAACATACTCTCATAGTTCAATAAACCTATTATAATACTCATAAATAGACATAGATCCCTGAATTAGTCAATTAAACTCATCTTCTTTCTTCTCTAGGTAAGCTTTAGAAAAATACCTATCTTTAAATACTTTAGTGAATTTCTCCCATTCTATCTCTTCATCTCTCTAATGCCTAACTCTTTACTCTACCTCCCACCATTGATCAGCTGCACCTTCTAACTTATATAAGGCTAAAGAGGTCTTTTCTATAGTAGTACAATGCAAGCTATGCAATGCTTTTTCTAATCCCTTCAACCATTCTATAGCAATAGTGGAATTTTTAGTGCCTAATAATGTAGGTGGATTTAGCCTCCTAAAACTATGGATTAATCTTTTCTACTCTTGATCACTTACTTTATTCATAGAGCATTCATTGTGATTGTTTTAATTTTGATTTTGAAGAAAGATCAACAACTGTTCAAATACTTGATTTGGAGTTGGCTAAGAATTTTGAGAATTTTTTGGTGGACTATCATTCAAGTTTAAAATTTACTAATTAATTAATAAAATTAAAAATATTAATAGATAACAAATAATATTAAATTTTTTTGAACATATAGTGCATGCTGAAATGAAAAATGTTTCTTGGAGTCTCTTGGTCCCAATGGCATAGATGGAAAATTCACATCTATCATACTTTATTATTCATCCACAAAAATAGGTACATGTTATCAACATCCCCAAAAGTATACAAGGCTTCTATTTCACAAAATACAAAATATATAGAAATTATTTTTCAAGTGTAGAAGGTCCCTCTTTCAGCATTTCCTTGCTTATTCTCAACTCTTTGCATTGAAGTGAAATGCAGGAGAAGTTGGAACTCCTCAAATAAGAAAGGTTATTTTATTTCCTTCTTCATGGAGCATAAAGTCTATGGACCAAAGTCATAGGTTACAGGCTAGACAGAGGTCTCTAGTAAAATATTCAAAAAAAATTTCTAGTCTATAAATACCATAAATTTTTCAAAAATCCAAAGAATGCATATTTCAATTTTTTCATTATTTAGTGTTTAAAGATATCATAAATTGTTCAACAAAAATCCAAAGAACATATATTTTATCTAGGCATATCTAAGCACCCGATCTTGGTTATCCTCATTGCCAAATGGATTCATCAATAGGTCTTGGAATAACCTCACTACTATCATCATATTAGCCTCATGATCCTAATAAATCACTCATGAATGGGTCTTGGCAATGGCCTCATTACTAACATCCTCAATGGCCAAGGCACACGTATCATGGAAAGGATAGGTCTTGACTATGCCTTACCGCACATCACTAGACGGCTAAATCCAGAGCCTCCCATGAACTTACAAATCAACATCCAAGGTAGGAAATCCATCCAACAACCTTTGTTCCCATGGGATAGGTTCCACCAAGGAACACTCAACTACTACATGCAAATAAGAGTGTCTAAAAGATTCATGAATCCCACTACCAACTAAGCAAAATCAGTCACACAATTGTTAATTATTTTATTCCAAAAGCCCAAAAAATGCCAAAAATGATCAAAAATCCACAAAAGGCTCAAATTCCAAAAATTTCTTTCAAAATCATGTTTATGTCATGAGAAGATCCCAAATATTCATAAAACATCTAGGGGCAATTGGGCATAATTTCTACAATTTTCACAATTTACCAAAAGATAGAAAGTGGAACGAACAAGATTAAAATATTCTTTTCCAAAAAAAAAAAGTTCCAAAACTTCAAAAATCCTATAAAATCTTAGCATATTAATTAAATTCATAGAAGAATAATATAAGATCAAGAAGGAGAGAGGAGAGATAGAAAATTCATAGAAATATGGGACATCAATGTGAAAGGAAAATAAAATAAATTTCCTTATGTTGGTAGGGCTTCCAGAATTTTCTTATGTCTTCCTTTCTTGCCTAATGCTCTGAATTGTTTTTTTTTTTTTTTTTTTTTGCTTAGCCTCTCACACCTAAAACCCTTCTTCAAACTATGATGAGATGGAATTATGGTCTCAACTTATTTATAAGGGGAAAGACAAAAGAAACTAGGCTTAAATCAGGTTCAAAACGAAGAAGTAAGGGCAAAAAATATCTTTTAAAAAAATGTGATAGGATGTTGTTTTATGAAAATGATGATGTAAAAAAGCAACAATGGAGAGAGAAAGGTGGTGTTAAAAAAACACCTTAGAAAAATTTATACATAGCATATATGCATATGTTATGCGTTACGTATATATGTTTAGCATATATGCTTCTTTTTTTTTTTCACATGAACGTGCTTTCGTATGGCGTTGACTTTTAAAATGGATTTTGATTTTTAATTCTAATTTTATTATCATTATTTTTTTCCAAAATCATATTTATAAATTCCTTTTTTCGTAATGTCTCAATGGATTTTTATTTTTAATTCTAATTTTATTATCATTATCTTTTTCTCAAAATCATATTTATAAATTCCTTTTTTCATAATCTCTCTCTCCCTTCATACCCATGTGCTCCAACACTCATAACATGCATCCTAGGACTTCAAATCAAATTCTGTTTGAACCTCTAAGATCCTTATCAAGTGTTCTATCTAATTATATGTTGAAATCTCATCTAGGCATTACTTTTCTTGGTCGCCAAGTTCAAATGTTGAAACTTTTACAATGTTTTAGCAAACTAGAAATGTGATATCTCGAAAACATAACTCCAATTCTAGTGAACCAAGAGTCAAAATGTACAGTTTCAAATGTCCTAAATATATTGGTAAGGTCAAATTTTGATTGAACATCATCCTAAGGTACTTCCTTAACAAAGTTGATTTATGTAATATTTAATTATAATTAAAAATGAAATCTAAATCCTAGTTTAGTGACAAAAGTAAACTAAGGATATGGTCTAGGTAGGGTTGGGGTCTAAAATTACTGCATAAATGATGAGTCATGGTCTATCGGAGCCTAGTTATCGAAGCCCTATTATCAGATGAGTCCCGATATCAAAGCCCTATTATCGGACCCCCGATATTGAGGCTACGTTAACTAGGCCATGTATACAGGCCCCGTATATGCGGCCGCATTGATGTGGCCCCGTCGATGCATCCACCCATGCATCGACACGACCCCGTTTATGCAAAGTCTATTTTTAGCTATAAATAAGCACGCACCCACCACACTTAGGCATCTTTTGGGTTATTTGTAGGGAAGCTCTTGTAGATTGTTTTTGTAGGAGTTAGACTATTTTCCCAAGTGCATGCCCACAGTGCAATGCTTGTAATTGTACGGAACCTTTATTCCAATGTAACGTACTTGGACACGTACATGATTGGCAATCAAGATCAAGATTACTTCATCATTGTAGCATTCACTTAGTTTTAATTATTTAATAGTTATTGTTATTTATTATTTTCTTAGTTAATATTTCTTTACCATCATTTACTATTCTTGTTATTAACTGCAGAATGTGTACGACTTAATCACAAGCATTTAAGTGTGACTACTTAGTAACCCAGCAGCGTACCTAGGATCTACACTTGGTAGTCTTAGTAGTAGTCTTGCACGAGGTCCAAGATGTGTACGAATGATTAAGGAACGAATGCTCATCGCACTTAGGCTAGCTTAAACTTCATTTCCTATTGCTTATTAGTTTAATCAAGATTATTTTCCATTGTCTCTTGGAGTAGCACTAGTTTAGGATCACATCATACACCTCACTCTGGACTAAACCATACGTGACAAAGCAAATACTAGTCCAGGTGGAAAGACAACGAACTGCAATCAACGTGTAACTATCTAGATACCACAACTAGCCTGTCCACGGAGTTCGACCAAATCGTGCGTGAACGCTCGTATTCGTATGGTTGAGTGTAGGGCTACTTCGCCACTCAGTAATGAACAAAGTATTATATAAGCACATGTGCATAATAAAATAAAAGATGCATAACTAGATATCCATAATAGAGCATAAATGTGCATAAAGAAGTAAATATGCATAGCTAAATACTTGTATAGGCATGATAACTAAAAAAACAACTTCCTAGGGTAATTGGATTTCAACATTTAATTATAAAATATAAAGTAAACCTATGATTGAGCTCCAACAATAGTAAAAAAAAGAAAAAGATACAAACTTTTAATAAAACATCATAGTAAGTAGATTGCATTCACTTATGTAGGAAATTAACAACAACAACAATAGTAGTAATGATAGTAATGTAATCCTAAATTTAACTAAGAATATTAAAGCTAATTCATTGAAATGTATCTGACAGCATTAAGGAAATAATCATATGCATTAAATTAAATAATTAAACCTCACAAATTCTTATGCTATGACAACACATTTCTTGTCCCTTCAAATTGAGCACTGTAGCAATGGAAAAATTCAATACTAGAGGGCCAAAAATTTCCATGCAAAATGGTTTAGCTTGCAAATCTGCATGCCTCAAAAAGGATTTGCAAGCACCTCAAATGGTCTTGTCAATTGCTTGAGGACTTTAAAAGTCTACTACCATGTGAGAAAAAAAGGTGTGAATGAATGTCTTAATTTTAAAATATGATGCAAAGAGAACAGAGATATAGATAAAATATAGCAAACAAGTTGAAACTATAAACTCACTATTTATTACTATGAAAACAAATGTTGAGACCAAAGGTTTAGAAGATATAGATTATGGACCTTTGATGAGACGCGATATCGCATGAGCCGTGATATCACGTATGCGGTATCGCGGCCATCGCGATATCGCGTCGTCCCTGCTATATCGTGTCGTCCCTGCGATATCGCGTACGCGATATCATGGTCCACCGCCAAATCTATAAATAAGAGGCAGCACTCCCCTCGTTTCTCATCCTAGATTAGAAGAAGCGAAGCTCTGGCTAATTGATCATCCTAGAGATAGAATATTTTCCATGTGCCCGCAGTAGGAGTCCCCAAGTGAACGGATCTTTATTCGAGCAGCTTTGTACCTGAACGCAAGTTGTGTACGGCAATAAAGACGAGCTTTGTGGATAAAGCTTGCAGTACATGGAAAGGTTTATTATATGTTATTTATTGTTTTCCTAGTAACACGGCATGAGTACGACTTGGTTATGAGCACTGACGAATGTGTACGGCTAGCCAAGGAATCGGCTACTCATCGTGATTAGATTCTCTCACCCTTATCTCCTAGAACGTGGGACGAGAACGACTTGATTACAAACATCTACGGATGTGTACGACTAGTCAAGGAAT
>MNCI01033384.1:58035-76811 GCA_015680685.1 Gnetum montanum
GGAAGACAACGAATGATTAACCCCAAGTGTTCCATGGGGCGTTTAGGCATTTACTCTGCGGAGTTCGACCGGATCACGCATGCTACGCTATTTTCGTATGGTTGAGTGTAGGGGTACCTCACCACTCATCAACCTTGAAAACCCGAGAAATGTAAAATATCTTTGAATTCTGTTGCAGATCGTAGGGTGTGCTCTACTACAATATCTGCATGAATCTACTCCTAAACTTTGCCTGTTGTGGACTCTCCTTTATTTCAAAAATCTACACTAGATGACAAGGTGGTTGTCGACCTTTACTTTTGCTCTACTCTAAAAGTCTCTAGTTTGGCCAAATGCAAAATGATTCAAAAGTCCTAAGAATGATGCAACCTTTAATTTAAATAGGCTTTGGTTGTCCTGATTTTTTGCTAGTTAATTCAACCATGATTGTTGATAGGTTTCTAGTAAATTCTACAACTATGCTAGACATCTTTTGTAGCATGTGAGCAACTTTAACTGGTTTCTAACTTCACATGCTACTCCCACATATTTCCCAACATGTGGGACTAGGATGCCTAGCATGTGGAATTAAATCCCAAATCCTACACATTATGTGCACATGCTGCATACCATGTGGAGCTGAAATACATAGCGTGTGAGGTGAAAATGAAAATTTTTGTAGCTTATGAAGTATTTTTTTTAACCCTCCACAAGTTGGAATATGTGGAATTTGCAACTTGTGAAGCATTTTTTGGCTTCCACAAGCTAGGATGCAAGGCATTTATAGCTTGTGGAGCATTTTTAAGCTTCACGAGCTAGAATACATGGGATCTTTAATGTGTGGGTTGCACATCTCAATTTTCTACATTGAAAAAATGTTTGAAATTTCATCAATACAAGACCATGATGCAAGATTTTTTGGGAAAGCAAGGCAATTATTTTTGAAACTTCTACCAAATTATAGATAGAATTTTGGCTATGGGCTTTTACACTACAACATGAATTTTCCTTGAGGTGTTTCATTGGCTCCTATTTGCTAATGTTTTGAGGATTAACTTAAGAGACATCAACAAAGAATGTGAAACACTATAGCAGGTTCATCACCAAAGCTCCCTCTCCAAACTTGATTTTGTAGCTATCAAACCATGCCTAGAAGTGCTCATGATGGTGAAACAAGGTCACAACAAAATGTCGAGAGTTTGGGATGAGATAATGACTAGATTGGCTATCAAATAATAGTTAGATAGGTTAACAAAGAATTTCAAATGTTGAAATCATGGTCATAGTATGGTGGTGACATGTTTGTTGAATGAAGAGGTCTTCATGCTTTATGCTTGAACTACTGGTTACTCAATAATGTGTTAGAGGAACCAACACTCCATTCTTGAGCTTCTTTTGCCATTAGGCTCATCCTTTTTGTTTGTTTAAAGCCATTAATTTAAATTTAGGCTTCATTGGCCTCTTGAATTTCTTGGTAATTTGTTTCCTCTTTTTCTTTTTTTCTTTTCTTTTTAGCTAAAATCTTCCTTGGGTTTCATTGCCAAGGTCAAATTTTATTTTGTTTTCTCATTAAATGAGATGTGTTACATTCAACGAACTTGACAATGGAGTATGTCAAAGGAGATTTCATGTGGTCACAATGCATGAATCTCAAACATAGGTCTTCTTTGTTATCAAATAATGGTTGTAATTTGGCTACAAGATTACAGCTCAAGAGAGGTAATGGAAGTCATGTGAGGTAAGCACTCTTGGCATAATGCGGCAAGCTAACCAAATCTCATGTGTTGAGGTTGCATGATAACTCACTACTATGATGAGTTACATCCTTGTGATGACTTTAGGCTTCATCCTACAATCACAAATTCAAGAGAACAAGAAAACAAGTCAAAGAATACATGTGTTTACAATAAGCTACATATGGTTATAAGTGGATATAGGCCATTATATGTTACAATAGGTGGGAAATTAGCACTTTGTTTCATGTTTTGCATATTCAAATGAAGTTTGTAGTGTTTTGAGATGTCAAAAAGAGATGTAAGGCCATGCAAGCTTACTTGTTATAGGCCATAGGAGTTATCCATGTTATTTGTGCTTGTTCAAACCTGTAAACAAAGGCCAACAACACTAAAAGTAAACCTGTTAATGTTAGATATAACTAAGGTCATGTGAAGGTTCTAATGTTATGTTAACTCATGTAGTCACATACTAGATAAAGGTAAGATACCTTCCCATAAAAAGATTTGATCTTGAAAGTCCTCTAATTTATTTGCAAATTACAAGAAACGATTCATGAAAAGCTTTGCTAGACTTAGGTTCCATGATGAACTTAATTTCCCAAGAAATGTATAAAACTTGGAACTTGCCCCTAATTAAGAAATGTAACATTATATTAAAGCTTGTTGATCATTCCATTACCATTCCCTTGAAACTAGTGGATGATATAGTAACCACCATTTACAGATATCTAGCAGATTTCCTGATCATCCATGTGAACAACTATAAAGGAAACTTTGCAATTATCATGGGAGGATCTTAGCTAAGTACAATTGAGACTAACCTAAGGATTAGAGGCCTCTCCTTGAAAATATCCAAGGAAAATGAATTTGAAAAGATCGAGAAGAAAAGAATTTAATGAATCGCATATAGTAACAAAGGGTGGCATTGCATGCAAAAACTAAGAACTGTAAAAAGTACATCCATCACAACATGCAAGAAGTATGCTAAAATAATAAATGCATGTAGCAATCACAAAAAAGGAGGGTACCCAATGGCTAACAATAGATGATAGCTCCAATTCAACAATGTGCATGGAACCATCCAAAATCCTCTCAAGTTTTTATATTGATAAGATGAACAAAATGGATCAAATTCAAAAGTAAGTCTTTAAAATAGAAGACAATGAAAAGCATAAATATATTGGCAAGAGTTAGAAATTCCTAATAATTCTATATATGAGCTCTCAAAATTCAAATCTTTATTGAAAACTCTAAAATATGTATTTCTTGATAATGCAAACTAGTAATCATGAATGCTAATCTAACTAAATAACAAAACGAGAAGCTACTAAAGGTAGTCAAAAAATAACTAATAGTCTTTGCTTGGTCATATGATGAATTAATAGAAATTGATCTACACATATTCCAACATTGGATCTATACAAATTCCACTGTCAAACCTAAGAGGAAACTACAAATGATGTTGAATCCAAAATTAAAGCAAGATGTAAAGAATAAAGTTGAAAAGATTCTCAAAGCAAGATTCATCTATCTAGTGGTAAATAGTGAGTGGGTAAACACACTTATTATTTTATTAAAGAAAATGATATAATGGAGTTTGTATAGACTTCAAATTAATGAACATGGCTACATTCAAAGATGATTTTTTGTCATCATTCATGAACCAAGTGTTGGATACAATTGCAAGGCATAATTATTATAGTTTTCTAGATGGGTAAAGTGGGTAAAATCAAATAAAAATTGCTCCAGAAAACCAAGACAAAACAACTTTCATAAGCTCCTAGGGAACTTTTAGATACAAGAAGATACCCTTTGGTTTTTGTAATGTCTTTGCAACTTTTTAATGCTTAGTTCTAAGTATCTTTTAGTAGAAAATTGGCAATGGTATGGAATTATTCTAAGTATATTTGAACAGCAAATTGGAAGTGGTGTCGAAGTCTTCAAAAATGAATTCTCCACCTATGGTACTAATTTTGAATAAGCACTAGACCATCTTAAGCAGGTACTAGAACAATATGTGGAGACAAACCTACAACTCAACTCACAAAAAACCCAGTTGATGGTCCAACATGGCATTGTTTTAGGGCATAGAGTTTTAAGAAAAGGAATTGAGGTGGACCGTGAAAAAATAAGGATCATCCAAGGAATAATCAAATAACCTCAAACTATCAAAGATGTAAGGTCATTCTTTGACCATATTTATTACTACATGTGTTTCATTGAAAATTTCTCTAACATAGTCAAATCACTAGTCAAGCTACCAAAAGGGATGTAGCCGTTGAATGGCCTAGGTAATGTGAATAAGCATTCAGACACCTATAATAGAAGCTTGTAGAAACACCTATTCTACGTGTCATTGATTGATCCAAATCTTTTCATATCATGACAAACACATCCAACTATGCATTAGAAGTGACACTGACATAAATGGAGGATCAAAACTTCCATATTATATCCATTATTCAAACAAGATCAGTGTGGGTGCACAACTTAATTACATGACCATGGAAAAGAAACTCATGGTGATGGTTAATGCTTTAGAAAGGCTTAGGAACTATGTGCTTGGATACCCAATTTTTATGCACACTAATTATAGTACAATCTACTTCTTGATGAATAAGCTAATAGTAAGCCCCCATGTTATATGGTGGTTGGTGATCTTACAAGAGTTTGATCTTACAATGGTGGATAGAAAAGGTACCAAGAATGTAGTTGTAGATCATTTATCTTGGTTAAGATTGGGATAGTAATAATGATGAAGAGCCCTTATCTGATCAATTTCCAAATGAACTTCTCTTTGCTAAGGTAACCAAAGTTCATGCACCAAGGGTCACCAATTGATATGATGAGTTCCTCTCATATCTATAGACATGGAAGACTTCTACTAAACGGGATTATAAGAAGAAACAATAGTTTCTTCACTAGGTTAAACACTACCTAGAGATCAAGGGTAACCTTTACAAAGTTTGTGCTAATGGAATGGTACAATAGTGTATACCTAATGCAAATCAACTAAGAGTCCTCTAAGAGGCTCACAAGGGTCCTTGTGGGGACCACTATATAGGAAGAAGGATAACTATAAAGATCCTAATGGTAGGATGTTTTTGACCAACAATATTCAAATATGCTCATCATTTTTCCCATTCTTACAAGTAGTGTTAATGAGATGGAGGAATTATAACTAGAATGGAAGGGCCCCAATAGTGGATTCAACCACTCAAGCCTTTCAGCCTTTAGGAAATTTATTTTATGAAACCCATCACTCCCATGTCCAATAAGAAGTCATACATTATTATTGATATTTACCATTGTATTAAGTGGACTAAAGCTATAGTCATTTCTAATTGTACCTCTACCACTATAGCTCAATTCTTTCAAAAATAGTAATTAAATAGATTTGGTATGCCCAAAGCACTAATTTTTGTTAATGGAACATATTTCATAGGTGCTACCTTTGGTAAGTTAATGCAACGCTTGGGGATGCAACATAAACTTACAACAACCTATCACCCCAAGCCAATAGTCAAGCATAGGTAACCAATAACAAGATCACACAAATTCTAATGCAAACCATCAATATATATAGGAAAGATTCAAGCACCAAACTCAATGATGTCCTTTGGACATATCGCTCAACATGGAACCTTCCTATAGGCTACTCTCCCTATGAGTTAGTATACAAAAAGTTACCCAAACTTCCAGTTCAAACTAAACTCTGTATACTCATAATTGTTGGTGAACTTGACTTAGACATTAACCTAGCATAAAAGAAATTACTCATGACAATTAACATGCTAGATGAAAAATGAAGAGTAGATCTAATGATGAATGAAATACATAAGGCATATAATAAACAACATCATGATGCATAGATAAGAAAATTTACATTTAAACCAGGAGATAAGGTTCTCTATTGGAATCAGATGCATGTACTACAACAAAATAAGTTCTAGATATTATGGAAAGGACATTACATCATATGCTCAACTTTTCCTCCCATGGCTATGACAATTTATCATCCAAAAAACCCTCAAAAGCACATGCTAATCAACATCTAGCAACTTAAATCATTTACAAACATCCAAGTAATGAGGAGCAACATTAACACCTCAAATTAAGAACAAGCTCATTCCATTTTACATATCTTCTCCTTCCAACTTAGTCATGGGGGAGATATCGATCTACCATAACACCTTGATGAGGATAAAATATTTTTTAATTTTTTAGTTTCAAAATATTCTTTATATCTTTTCCATTTTCTTTATATTTTACTAATTATTTTATATATTTTTCTTTTTCTTGTTATTTTCATTTAGTCTTACCTAAAATCTCTACTTTTGTTCCATGGCTATTGCAAATTTTGGAAATTTTTAAATATAGCTATCAAGGGTATGATTTAATATTTAGGTCAGCTTTATCCTTGGATTATATTCTCTACTAACAATCTATCAATTTCTAGTGGTATGAGGTAATGAGTTTACAACATCCACCCATGCCATTTGTCTTATGTGGAGTCTACATCATGGGGACATGAAGGTTCTTTTACATTAAAACTAAAAGTAATATATGATCTAGTTACCCAACAAATTGGGAAAGGACCAAATGGAAATGAAAAAGGATATGACCTCAAAGGGATTTGTTATGTTCTTTTCTAAACTTTCTTCTTCAGTTCTATGACTCTTCATTGGTATATCATCACTCCTACTATCAATGATAAAATGAAGCATGTTTATGTATGATGTGGTTCTTAATAAAAAAAATGAAAATTAAAAGCACACCCCTTTCACAATCTCATGGACTACAAGCACTAGTTATGGGGCAAGAAAGACATGTTACCCATGCCTAAAGGCACCCCTCTAACTAAGGCCCTACCTACTTCCTTCTTCTCTTTTCTTATTTTTCTTAGAGTGATGGTTGTCCCTTGTAGTTTTCATAGGCTCTTAATGGTAGGAGAGAAGGAATACATCAATGTGAGGGCACTGTAATTGGAATGTACTTGGTCTAGACTCAAAATGGACCAATATCGAATCATCGTAATTACAAATTTTACTAAGGATCCCATGTGACCATTATGAGGATTACTCATCTATCATTGATGCACTCCATTTTCTCTCACCTAACCGCCTCATGCCATGATAAATTAATAATTTTATATCATAGTTTACATAATCCTAAGACAATTCCTCACATGGGTACAGTATTTAACTTAAAACAATCATTCATCTTCCTAGGTGCCTACATACTCCTTGTGATGAGGATATGCAAGGGTATATTAGATATAAGCCTACTCTATGAAGGACAAACTTGCATATCTTTTGGTTTTCTTCAAGTTCAACCTGTTAACCATAGGCCCAACTACAATCTTGATCATCTTAATAGCTTGCAACATCTAATTTTGCATACAAAGCATCCTCTAATTACTCATCCCACATGATCAAATTACTCCAATTTCATGAACGATACCCTCAAATGTGTTGTTGTTATGAATTCCCAACTTTTTGGCTCCCATTTGGCTCTAGTTTCAACCCCAAACTCATTCAAAATCTCTTGATATCTTAAAGTGAAAAATAGTTGTAAATAGTAGCATCAATGCATCCCCATCAATGTAAATAGTCTAGTCAACATAGCTCCATTAATGCATCCCCTCAACCTAGCACAAAATTCCTATAAATAGACATGACACTTAGCTCATTTTTTACATTTTCTCATAAATGCGTTTTTAAAATCTTTTAGAGCTCAGAGCCTTCCAAGAACTATAATTTCTCAACACTTTAAATGTTTTTACCTATTCTTTAATTCTAAAACTATTAAAGGTAGGATTTACATTGTGAGGGCATCAAAACACTAGGTTTTTATAGAAAATTTTTCCAACTCCCCATGGATAAGATATTAAAATAATATTAAATTAATTATCATAAGAGTTAATATCAATAATCAACCTCTATTGAAGCATGAATAAAATAATATCATATATCAACAATCACTAAATAAGTACTTAATGATTGAATCCCAACTTTTGACCAATAAACATAAGCTAATTGAACAAAGAAAGGTATCCAAATAAAACAAAGATTATGCCTAAGAAACTAATCTTGGGTTATGTTTATGATCACAGATGGCACCTAAGCGAGGACTGTAGATAGAAGGGTCATCATAGCATAGGGAAAAATGATCATGTGGTGGAAGGGATCAACAACCTCAACTGCAACAATAGTAGCCCCAAAAATAAGTAGCTAAGGCCACCCATGCTACTGGGCCCTTGCAAAAGGAGCTCAACATGGAATCTATCCATCAAATTCCCATAACAACAATAGGGAAATCCATGCAAGATTAGGTTATAAGATTGCATCCCAATCTATTGGTCACACTCACAAAGGCCTACCTGGAGAAGATTTGCACCAAGGAAATTTAGAGCTCTATCCTTCAAGAACTAAATTTCAAATCTTTCATGGAGCTTGCACAAGAAGAGGTAAGAACACAACTCCAAGGGTCTCCACTATGGTCCATTCTCTCTAACAATGGGGAATGGTACATGAGAGAAACTTGTATCTTCTAGAACAACTGACAAGGGGATGCCCTTGTCTTAGTAGATTGAAGCAATAGCAAAGACCCTTGAATTACCTGGCATTAGGGAAAAGCTAGCAAAGATATCCACTCAAGTAGATCCAAAAGCCAAGAAAGAGTGGGTTCAGTAGTGCTATGAAGTGGATTGTAAAGGGTACAATGCCATCAATAAGGTGGAGCGAGCATATTTCAAGATTGTAGCCTATCACCTCAATGCAACAGTGAGGCCAAACAAGATAATGAACTTCTTTGCTAGCGAATGTGTGGCTCTAAGCAAAAACTTTCTAGTCAACCTACTACAACTCATCTTTCTTGAAATAGAAAAATATTTCAAGGAGAATGAGAAGGGTAAGTTGACACTTCCCTTTTGATACCTCATCAAGAAACTTTGTAAAAGGAAAGGGATAGCCTACTGTTTTAATGATGTGGTTTGCAGAGCTCTTGTTGCATCATGGTAGAAAATGATGAAAGATAAAGTGCTTGCCAAGCTTCAAAAGGAGGAACAACCATCCCAACCACCACTTGTAGCACCAAAGACAACACCAAAAGCACTAGCATCTTCAGAGCATCTAAGGAAGCTTAGAGAGTAGCACTTGCAACAATAACAAGCCTCTAGATGTGGTGGAAATCTTCAGTATACAAATCAACCATGAGCCATCTGAACTTAGTCACAAGGATCATCAGTTAATTAGACAATGGAATGACCCCATTATTCTGTTCATAGAAAAACCAAGAACCTGTTCACTCCAATCCTACTGTCAAAGAAGTCACTGTGTCCATAGCATGATAAGAATTCCTTGAAATTTTTGAGCATGCAATAGCCTTCTCTGTAATGCTAGAAGAAGGTAAGGTAGCAATGGTCCTAGTTTTGCCACACAAGGGCCAAGAGATAGCAACAAAGATGGCGGTGGATTGTATTTGAGAAGCTCTAAGTACTACTACATTTGTCCCTAATGTTGCTACCATGATAGATGTACAAGCATCAACAAGAGCAAGAAGTGAAAGGATGAGTGCAACCCAACATAAAGAAGTATTGGAGTGACTAGTGGGAATTGGGCAATCAATTCTAGAAACTTTTTATCTTTCAAAAGACATATCGGCTACCCAATCATAGCTGCTAGAGACAAGAGGCAAGCTCTTAATTGCAAATGCATAACTCGAGAAGGCCACTGTTAGCAATCAATGGTTGGTTGCTAAGGTTGCAGAACTTAGAGCCCAATTGTCAAATCCTACCATTCTTAAGCTAGAACTTACTAGAGATGAATTTTTTCAAAAGCTTCAACAAAAATATCAAGAGGCTAAGAATGCCAAGGAAATGGTGACCTTTGATGCATCACTATCGAAAGCAATGATGAATTTCACTACTGTGACCTCCATCAAGTTCACAAGGAAAATCTAACACTAACCTAAGATAATCATTACTTGTTAAATGCTGAAAAACAAAAGGACCAAATGAAAGAATACATTCATCAACAACAAGAATAGCTTGCCAAGGTGAACCTAGACTTAAGGAGATTAGCTATAAACAAACAAGAACATATCAATGGAGGAGGTTCATGCCCTTTACCAAAAAACTACAATAACGGTTACTGCCTAAAAGAATGAGGCCATGATATATGAACAAGCTAAGAAACACTATAGAGACCAAGTTAGGATGCTCCAGGAAGTCAATGAAAAAGAGATTAAGTTGGCTAAGGTAAATGTGAACGAAGCTCTCTAGCAACTCCAACAAAGAGATGATGTGTGGCAGCCCATCTTTGATGGCCTTAACACATATAACGAAGCATAGATCTATCTAAAGGAGTTGAAGATCAAGGAGGTGATAGAATACATAGAGCTTGTCAACCTTTGATATGCAAACTTGACAATGCTGATAGTAGGGAGGCCCAAATCAAAGTTATAGAAGTAGGTGGCCAACTCTTACCTCCTTGATAAGGTAGAGTTCAAGCTCTACAAAGAAACTAAACAAAAGTTGGAAGTGACCAACACGAAGCTTGAGGTTCTCGAAAGCAAATTCACTGATCAAAGATTTTCTACTAAGAACTTGGCCAGAAGAATAAGTGACTAACAAGAGCTACAAAACTTTGTATGTACATTCGACATTGAATGTAAACAATTGCGCCTAGTTTATCAACATGAAGGAGATGTTCCCTATGCTATTATGCCTATGGGATATTCTAGCACTAGCTCATCTAGGCAAAGCATCCTGGACCATTCAAAATTCACAAGGAAAGGAGGAAAAGATAAAGGCACTTCTTGATGCCTTTCAACTTTTAGTAGTAGCAGTAGGACAACTTAGACTTCTAGAAGAGCAAGGATGTGACGAAGTATCCTTTGCATCATAGGAGCCTCCACCTTTAGGCATAGTGTGAAGATTTCATCTTATCTCCATCCATCCAATAGGTGCCTACTAATTTTTGCTAAGAAGTGTTCAATATCTCTGTACATTACACTAATTTTGTAACCATGCAAAATGGCACTCAAGAGTTTTTTTATTTATTAGAGTCAATCAATCAATTTCATACTTCTCCAAATCTTGTAAGAAACTCGATCCCATTTTGTTCACTCAATGACAAGATTTCAATTAGTCATGGGTGTATGATGAAGCTTCAATAAGTTAACTACGTTGATGCATGTCTATCGACATAGCCCTGATGACGCATCCCTGTCAATGCATCTCATGATGCGTTACTACATGTGCATTGACACTAATCCCCTCAAAGCCTATATAAGTGCACACACTAGTCCCATTTATGGCATCGTTGATCAATCCCTTGGCCAAACTCTTGTAATTTTCTCTTGTATAACTTAGCGAAATTTTCCCTCTAAGTGCCAGCAATATGAATTGAATTAATTGTCTAAAATTTTATTCAAGTACAATATGTACCTAGACATAGTTACATGAACGACAATAAAATCGAGATTTCTTCTCTCCATTACAACACTTGGCTTAGTTTAAATTTACTTTCTAGCATTCTACTTTAAATGCTATTTACTTTCTTATACTTAAGCGTTAATATTCTAATTTATAAGTAACATGAGTATGAACACTTCAAGCATAATATACTCACACTTGGTAATCCCATCAATAAATACTTTAGGATAGTTTAATTATTAATTAGTAAAGTTAAATATTTTGGCCCTTCCTTTAATTAATGATTTTACAGAAAAAGAAAATATTAAAAATTATAAAAATAAATATAAATTTCGTACGCCTTAGTCACACTTAGTCATACGAACAAAGTCAACACAAGTGATGATTGAGAAGACAATGACTAGTAACTACACATTTTACTATCTAAGAACATAGGCCACTTAGGTAGAAGAAATTTACAAAATTTGACTAGATTGTGCATACATGCTTGTGATTCATATGGTTGTGTAGGAAATACCCATTGCTCATCAATGAGCCTATCGAAAACAGATTTCTACATTACAATTCCAAAAATGGTAAGAAAATGAATATAAAAAATGACATGAGATAAGACAATTAAAGATGATATGATGAAATTATAGACAGCAAAATATGTAGCTCTTAATAGAGGTGAATGATGAAAGAGAACTTATGTAAGTGATCTCATTTTTATTAGAAAAAGTTTAGGAGGACGATGACTTTGTAGTACTAAACACAATTTTGGAAATTCTATGATAAGAATTTACACAGAAAATTGCTCATACCCCTAAGGTTTCACATTTTCTT
The DNA here is from genome assembly GCA_015680685.1 of Gnetum montanum. Lineage (NCBI taxonomy): Eukaryota > Viridiplantae > Streptophyta > Gnetopsida > Gnetales > Gnetaceae > Gnetum > Gnetum montanum. Next base: position 70,015 of record MNCI01033384.1, read on the forward strand.
CGGTGCTTAGTTTACTAAAGTAATTAGACTTCACCCCTTGGCCATTCCCATTTGTTAATTGATGATTAAAATGTCATCTATGCAATATGGAAACTTCTTTTATTCATTAATACTAGTGCAAGCTTCACCGCTTGGGAGTGATTCCAACCATTCTTCATCAAGGACTCAACTTGTGCAATCTTCATCTTGCTTAAAGTTACCTTTATCCTTTTCTTCTTCATGCTATTTAGAAATTTATTTTAATGGAATTTATCCACAAAATACCATTATTAGTTTTGAGCACTAACGACAGAATCGCAGAAACACAAAATGCAGTCCATGAAAGGTCAATCGTGCTTCAAATATTTTAAAGCTTCAACTATCATATGCTTCAACAAGCTTCAAAATGAATAAAACAACAGTATCCTTTACAGAATGTTCCGACGCCAAACCAAAATCTCACCTGCAGCGTTGCTGCAGAAGAGATCAAATATAGTCAAACACCCATTGCCTACGAATGATTCTATGATCGATTTCCTTCCCGAAGATCTGATACAGAAATGACTAATGGCCTTGAGATTCAGAATCTTCAGAACGAGGTTGCTGTTCCCTAACCTCAAACTTAGGAGGCCAGGAGAAAAATTCAGCCATTTCCTCGATACTGTAATCCCCCTTCACATGCCCATCCAAAATCTGCTCCCTGATCTTACCAATTATGGACTCCAGGGCGATGTCAAAGGCATCCTTGAATCCGCCCAATTTCTTCTGAGCATAAACGACCGCCGGAATGAGCCGAATGAGCTGCTGCCTCATGTCATCCACTTTCTGGGGCTGGATCTCCTGCAGCTTCTGTTCGATGCTAACATTTTTCGCCAGGATATCAATCTCGGGAATGAAAACAGAGTACGCCGAAAAATCCCTGGGCAGATACCAGAGATACTGGGTATAGGCCGAATCAGGATGGAACAGCACCGGAATGCAGCCGGCCAAGATTGAATCGAAGAAGGATCGCCTGGTGGGAGAATCCCCAGTAGGCTGCAAGCAAAACACAGACTCCATGAACATCTTCATCACTCTGTTGGGGTTCCCACATCCGCTCTTATCCTGCCCACAGTCCAGAAGCTTAGCATCTCTGGATGCTCGGCACTGCTCCATGATCCGGTTTCGAATGGACCCATTTCCTCGCGGGGCCCCTGCAAAGCTGAATAGATATGGACGACTAGTTCGACCCAGTCTGCTAATTGTATCCTGCCATTGCTTGACATCTGCGTCGGTAGCAGGATGAAAATAGGTAGGGTAAGGAACAGCGATTTCGTTTCTCTTCCAAGGGGCTGACTCCAGCATCAGCATCGTCATATTCTTCATGGCCGGCAGCAGCAGAAGCTTGGTTCCCCAATCCGAGTTCTGATCTGTCTGGCGCCTGAAGGCCCAGGTGATTCTTCCGCCCACCATGAAATGATCTCCGCCATTGTTGATTCGCCATTCTGGGCGTCGTTGCAGCCAATCCATTAAGGCCAAGGGAGCAGAATCCCTTACGGTTATGTTGTCCCACAGATGCAGAAATATATGCAGACCTGCGTAATAGGGCACAAATATTGCAGCGGCCTCCGAGGAGTTTCGAGTTCGGCATTGGTACTGCTCCATTCTGTGGCGGAAGAGCAGGCCCAGAGAAAATTGGTTGGTGTCGAACCAAGATTTCCCAGAGAAAGGTTCTCCCTCCATTGGAGCTCCGAATCCAGCGTTCTGGAAGGATTTGCAGGTGGAAATCCATACTCCGGGTTTGCAGAATTGCTCGAGAATATCATCGTTGAATCGAGGAGGTAGGTCATGGACATAGACGTACCTGCCAAGGCATGGATCAGGCTCGGCGCCGTAAGCAGAATGACTGCTGCCGTTCTGCTGAGATTCAGAATAGTTGCGACTGCCGCTGACTTGCTCAAATGTAGAAACCCTGTGATTGCTGCTCTTTTCCTGAGACGCGGAATCGCTGGTATTCCATGGCTTTTGCATCAGTTCGCCTAGGGTATGAATTTGGTCCTGAAAATCGCTGACGCCAAACAAACTAAAATGGAAGATGAGGAGCACGACCCAGAGACTGCAACAAAGGAATGCCACGATCCAGAATCTGGACTTGGCTGTTTCCTCCATTGGCAACGAAAATGGGGGGTTGTTAAGGTGATGTTTTGGCAACGAAAATGAATTCAGATGACGGCCGAGTAGCTGATCCAGTACCTAAACTGTTTTAATTTTGCAGAGGATCGGGTGAGGGAGACAAAGTCCCCCACTGAGTTCGTGAAACGCGGAGATCAAAATTGGAAATGCAGAGTCCAGACCGCGCAATTTCAGTTGGCCGCCACGTTGCAGATGCTGCGCAGTTCGATGATATAAAAAGGAATTGGGCGAACCAAATTAGATAGTAAAACTCATGTTCAACGTTTGTTTGTTTAGGTTATGGGTTCTGGGTTTGACAATCATATCGCAATCTCAAACAAATCTTGGCAGACTAAAGCTTTATAGAGTCCACAAATAAATAAATAAAATCAGGCTGTCGGTATCGAGAGTGTCAGTCGATGATGAACTCCTGCGGTTGATAACAGTCCTTGCTTGGTGTTTGGCACCATACAAACGATTTGGCTTAGAATTTTGACGAAGAAATAAATTAAAAACATGGCACGAGTCAGAGAACAGTGATGAAACGCTGTTCACACAACATTAACATTATATCGCACAATATGGGACATCGTAACGGAGACTATTTAATTATATCCGAGATCCGAGGCAATAAAACTTCGGTTTCCAATTCGAAAAAATGTCCCATTCATATCAAAAACATCAGGCCCCTGCCATTCTAGGCGTACGTCCCTTTTAAGCTATATCTATTCCCATCTAAAACAGCTGGCCGCTGCCGTTATGAGTGTCACCCGATAAGCACTTTGGGATTGAAAGTATAAACTAAATGTCCTGAAAAACATATAACAAAACAAAACATAGTGATGTGATTGCCTAATTTTTTTTAAAATTAACAAAAACGTATTGATGTGAAAACGTAACCTTTAACTATAAACTAAATGTATTCAAAGGCATATAACATAACAAAACATAGTGATGTGACAACATAATCTTTAAAATTAACAAAAAAACAAAACATAAGGATGGAACAACATAACCTTCAAAATTAAACCTATGATCTTCCAAACTCCAAATTCCATGATGTAACTCCTTAACTCTTTCACAATATATAACATATAACATAACAAAACATAATGATGTGACAACATAACCTTTAAAATTAAACCTATGGCCTTGCAAACTCCAAATTGCAAACTTATGGCTATTGTTGTGTTGGTGGTGGCAATGGTTGAGGGTTTCTTCTGTGGTTGCTATCGCTACGCTCACTTAGGTGTTGTTCTATGTCGTTGTCACATAGTTTGGCATTGTACTGGGTAGTTGGGTTCAGGCACAACATACTATTCTATATTGTGGGGGTGTGGCAGTGGTGTTCAATTCTATATTGTGGGGGTGTGGCAGTGGTGTTCACTTACTCCACAGTGGTCTTGCTAAAGTTGTGGGGCAATCTCATGTTGGTTTTGCAATGGCAAATTTATCTGATTCTACTCTCCATCAGAAGTTCTTCTACCTTGCCCAAAATAGATTTCCTTCTTCTAGATAATATTTTTGATGCAGTTTCTAAAGATTTTGCAATGCACTTTATTTTTCTTCAAATAGTGGGGTTTCTATTAAGGTGTCTGAGCATTAACATGCAAATCCAAAGCCTCCTTCAGCCCCAAGGCATTCAAGTTTCTCATGCCTGTCACTATGCTCAGAACTTTATTCTAGTAAAATTATCCGAGGCCTCTTAGGTCGAGAAGGCTCTCTCCCTCAAAATTTTTCCAACCCAAAATGCAACTCTAATTGTGCGTGCCTAGAGATTTGACTTTAATATTAATAACTTGACATATAACATAATTCCTTGTTATGTAGAATTGCCAAATCTTCCACTCATTTTTTCATTCGTAGAGAGGGACATCGTAAGTACCCTCAATCCAATTATTTCTGACTGTAGCACTGTGATCTATGGAACTTAATTTCGCCACTATTGTATTGAACTCGATATAGCTCTTAGCAAAACCTCATTAACCCTTGCAGCCAGTGAAAAATTCTTCACCCAGAAAATCAATTATTTTTATCTTCCAAACTCATGTAGCTACTATCATTGGGCTGATCATCATATCTTGGTGTGTCCCTTCTTAGCTAAGAAAAAATAATCCATCATGTCTCAAAAAACTTAATCCCAAACACATCATCCTACCCACCATCAGAATCCTTTAGGTTTGGAACCTCTTGTAAAATAGCTCCAAAGTCTTTCTCTTTGTCTAGCCTCTCCAAGGTACAAACACCACAATCAAGTGCACACACCTCAACACATGTCATCCCCTCAAAGCCCTTCAAGGACTTCATCTTGGGTGAGAAGTTTGTGATGGGTAGTGGAAGGAAACAAGTCAAAGCTCCCACCCCTGCAACTCCACCCTTCACTTCCTCTCCATTGAATACTTTTGTGGCCCCTATCACTATAAACAACTCCTTTGCCATTCTTTCACAAACAATGGAAGTTGATACTTCGACTTTTGAACCTTCTGTAGATCTCTCATTCGACATACCCTTTACTTCCCCATGAACCTCCTGTCATGGAACGTCTAAGGTCTTACTAATAGGCTTCAACAGAAACATGTAGGAAACTTTCTTTCCAATCTAACTATTACTTTAGATTTCATTCTTCTTCAAGAAATTAAGATATCGACAAACCATTTATCTCTTTCAACCCATTGTTTTCTCCCTCACTCCTCTACTCTTGCTACATCCCACATGAGTGGGAAAGGAGGAGCTGCCATTATCTTCTCGACATACTGGAAAGATAAGATTATTCAAAGTGGTTCCAATTCTTGCCATAGAATTTCTTGGGCTTCCTTCTCTTCCTTGGATGGCCCTTTCGGTATTTGTTCAATTTATGCCCTTAATGATTCTACAAAATGTGCTCTCCTATGGCAGGAACTAGCTAATTCTCTTCCCCCAGTACCTTGGACTTTTGGAGAAGATTTTAATATGATAAAATTCCCTCAAAATAAGCTTGGGGTGTTTTTTCAACTGCCAAATTTCGAGTATCAGACCTGGTCTACCTTTAAGAAAAAGTTTTACCTCTTTGATGGGGTGGAAGCCTCTACTAGCAATTCCCTTCACAAATTTACTTGAAGCAATCTTCGTATTGGGTAGGCTCACATCTACAGTAGGTTAGACAGGTTCTATTTTTCCACTCTTTCTTTCTGGCAAGCCTTCTCTACTACCACATTTCATCAACATGCAACCTTATCAGACCATCTTCCCATCTCTACATCTATCCAGATTCATGGTAGCAACCATAGACATAAATTCCATCTTTTTCGACTACATAGCAACTATTTCTCCTCCCCTTCTGCTCAACTTCTTCTCTAACCTTTGGAATGCTAATCTTGGGCCCTTAGATTAGGTGGGTTGGATTCAGTGGTGGCATCATGCTTCTTGTATAGTGTGGAACTTTGCTCATTTGTACGATAAGGCAATGGCTACTCAGGCCAAACAAGAGTACAACAACATTCACCTTACTATTGAACATCTAACTGATAGATTAGCTCAAGATCCTTTCAACACTCTTGTTCACAAGGAGTTAGCTAAAGCTTGTTTAGCCTTCCAACATTGAGAAGTGTACAAAGCAAAAAGTGCCTTAACTAAAAGTAAACTCACTTGGTTAAATATTCAAGATGAACACTGTAAGGAATTTTTCAAGTATCTAAATAGCTCTTCTCCCTCACATTCTTTAGACAAAATCTCCAATGATGGCACCACCATCACTCACCACAATAGTATTCTCACATTTCTTAAGAACCATTATGAAACCCTATTTGCAGCTGCCCCTATGGACATCTCATTGTTTGAGGCTACTACCCTCAATTATCCTAGCACTATCATTTCTACTATGTCACAAAGTTTAGATGATGATATCACCAAGGAAGAGCTTCAAGCAGCTTATTCCAAGTTTAGTCATGAAAAGGCTCCCAATTTTAATGGTTTCCCCATTGAATTTTTTCAAATCATTGGGATTTGGTGGAAAATGATCTTCTTCAGGTTATCAGAGAGGCTATCATTACTGGTTCCCTTGGGCCCAATCTTAATCAAGGGATTATTTGTCTCCTTCCTAACTTCGAGGATCCTACCTATATCTCCAATTGACGTCTCATAACTCTTCTTAACGTGGTGTATAAAATTTGGGCCAAGTGCTTAACCTTATGAATAAAAAAAATTCAGGGACAAATTATATCTCCCTAGCAAACAGGACTTGTTCCTAGTAGATATATTTTAAACAATGTAATTGCTGCATGAAAAGGTGATGAGCCATGATATCGCGACCACGATATCGGGGCCTTCCAAGCGATATCAAGCATCCAATATCGGGGCCTGTCTTGTCACCTATAAATAAGAGTGGGTGCACTTGGTTTGTAGTAGCTTTTTGTTGAGTAGTTTGTTAATTAGTCTTAGCCCCTTACTTGAACTCTTGCCTTTTCTCCCTCTCAGAGTTAGAATTATTTCTATGTGCCCCCAGTAAGAGTCATAAAGTGAACGGATCCTCAATCGAGCATTGTGTACCCGAGCACACCTTGTGTACAACAATAAAGACGAACCTTGTGATAAATCTTGTAGCATCCAAAATAGATTAATTAATGTTAATTGTCGTTATTTAATAATTTTCTTAATTAATTAATGTTCTCTCTCTCACCCTATAACTCTCC
>MNCI01033388.1:0-40400 GCA_015680685.1 Gnetum montanum
TGAGGCTAAGATTAATGTTAGATGTCCAAGTATGTTAGGTATTTAATAGCATAAAAATTCTATGGATGCTATTGGTCTTTGATTGGCACATGTAACATAGGTTGCTTATGACCATCGATGTGATAACTCTATTATGATGGTGTTATGATTTAGAGTTTATAAAGAATAGGTCACTTATGACCATATGGATGGTGAAGTCTACACAAGGATGAGGACCAATTAATGATGAAGTATCCTAGAGAAGTTGAAATGACCTCCTTTGGGATGAATCAGTAAGGATTTTATCTTAGACCTTATTCTAAGCGTGAGAGAGCATAGGTATGTTAGTACTTACAATTGGTAATTCATCTAGGACTAATAGTAATGCTTATATTTATTCTCTAGAAGGTTAGTAATCTAGGACTACATGTTAAGCAACCAACACTAGTGTTAGTAGTAAATTCAATAATAAAAACTAATAAAATATCTACAGGCACAATTTAGTAATTAAGTACATGTGATAATAATATCATATTTACACTAAGTGTGGACATGTAGGCTACCAATAGAATTATGGTTGAGCTTTGCAAATAGTTATTCTAGAAGCATTGGTTTCCATTTCTTTAGTTAGTGATCATTTAATCTTGAGATATGCTTCAAGCACATGTTAGAGAATTGGTATATGATATGAGTTATTTTTTGTTTTGTTGAAAGTTGTTTGGCCTAGTAATGCCCTATGAGTTTTGATGCTGATAGACATATATGATTTTCAATGCTTGCTAGGAATCTAATAGAGTATGGGTATGAACATGATATGATAATATATAGTATGATTAATAATGTTCTTGAATGTGTGATTGTGGTACTATGCATGAGGAACTGACCTTGTAGTAGGTTGCCTAGTTTACCTTCATACCTCTCCTTCAACATAGTTGCTACCTTCCTCATCAATAGAATATGTATAAAGGTTGTCACTCAATCTTGGACTAACCCCCTTTGTATGCAGGTGATGTAGATAAAAGCAAAAGAGACCAACAAGACTAAAGGAGTTGATGGAGGATGATTTGGTTTCATATTTCTTGATGTTTGTATGCATGTACTCATGCAAGAGATGGGTTTATTTACTAGTGGTTTTTGCTTGGACAACCCATGAGCTATTATTTATTAATATCTATACACACACATAGAGTAGTGACTTAGAGTTAATGTGTTCTTTTATGCTTGATTTTAATTACATGCATGAGAATTTTATGAAGTGGTTTATGACTTTATGCTATGTGTTCATATGATCCATTGTTTGCATGATATGTTAACTTCACCATTACAGTATATTATGGTCTATTCCTTAGCTTAGCTTTGGTTAGATGTATGAGGTGTTATAATTACTATTTATAAAAATACTTAAAAAATTTTAGCTCAATGCTTGACTTGTTGGATACATAAGATCATAGACAATATTAATAGACTTGAGCATATAGGTTTTAGTAAAGGATGATGTATCTTAAATAATGTAATTGCAACATGGAAGGAAATGTAATGGACTTCTTATACTAATTAGGACATTACTTTTATTATATTAGATTCCTCTTTCCATGCTAACAACTAATCACCTTATTTTCATTTTTCCATATGATCAAATGTTTATGAAAGACACTTGTCATCACATTCTTCGATATGCACATTAACTATAGGGATTACTAAGCTATCTCACTGTAGGGTGTACCAAGTGACTAATTCTAGGGATTAGCAAGTTAACATTAGTTTAATATTTGAGGTTCAATATACCCATTCCATCATAACTAATGCATATGACATGTGATGAGCAACAAGTATACCCTATGCCCAACAATATGAATCACTAGCATTCATTCAGCAATTCGATCAAATTCCAAGGACTTTAAGTTTCTAAGTACACTAACTCTAGGAGGTGAATATAATCATGGCAAACATTGTCTTCCCAGTCACACTTGTGAAGTTCAAGTGTATGGTTAAGTGTAACTGAGGCATATGATTTTTATCATTTTATCTTTTATGAATTAAGTTTCTAAAGAATGAACAATAAAGTAATTTAAATGCTTAACTAACTAATTGATCTATGAATTAACTAATGTCTAACTATTCCTAATATAAGCATTCGTTCCCACTTGTCGTACACATCCTACACAAATTTAACACTATTGGATTACCAAACATTAAGCGTTATTGAATGTATGTTGGAAGTGGTTGTACTTATGTTTGCTATTTAATTACTATTAATTACTTAATTAGTTAAACATTAAAGGAAATTGATTGAAGTATTAAATGCATAAAGTAAACAATTAATCTAGTCCAAGTGCTATAAAGTTTGATTAGAAAGTTTATCTTTATTGCTGTGAAGTGCTCAGGTATAATAGTGCTCAAATAAAGATCTGTATACTCTTTGACTTCTACTATAGGCACTTAGAAAAAAATTCTAACTATTGGAAAGAAAAACTACAAGAAATTTGTTACAAATATGAGACTTCTTGCCATAAATGCGGTGAAAGATGCACATTTATAGGCAAAAATATGGTGCCTTATTGATGGGTACATGTTAATGAGTCAAATCCTACATTGATAGGATCATGTCGACAAGATCCCATCAATGAGGTCACATTGACAACATCTTGTCAATGCAACCAAACCATATGACTCATCATACCCCCATGACTGAATGAAAACTTGTCCTCAAGTTCTTTACAAAATTTGATAAGGTATGGGATTATTGACACACAAAACAAACATACAAAAAACACAACAATACCTAAGTGCCCAACTATGTGGTTTTATAATGATTACAAAAATTTGGTGTTTAGGATAAAAAAATTGAACAATAGGACAAAACTAACAAACATAATTCCTTTTATGATGCAAAGATAGTGAAGAAGATCAAACAATCCTAGGCGTTGGAGGCTTTGAAGAACCTTGTCTTGCTTTGAGTGCACATAGTGGTTGAGGCAATTGTGGTTCTCTTGTAGTAGCTGCACCTTTTGATGAAAGATAAAAGATGTCCAACAATGCCTTTATCTTCTCTTCCTTACTTCAAGGATCATTCATAGTCCATGTTGCATCTCCAATGTGCACTGAAATGAGAATATCCGACGAATAGGGCATTGTAGGTAACATCTTGTTAATATTCATGAACTAAGCAACAAATTATTTTTGTTTCATATTGACAACTCTGAGTGCATTGCACAGCTCCTGGTAATCATTCATTCACTTGGCTAGGCTCTCAATAGTTGATTGTTGATTAGTGAAATTCACCTTCAGAACCTCAAGTTTAGCATTGGAAATCTCAAGCTTTTTCTTGGTGTCTTTGTGATTCTTGAACTCTACCTTGTACAACAAGTATGAGCTGGCCAGTTTGTCTTCAATTTTGATCATAGCCTACCCATAGTCAACATCACAAGGTTTTCATAACAAAGATTGGAAAGCTCCATGTACTCCATCATCTTCTTGATATGCAACTCTTTCATAACAATATCAACTCTATTATAGTCATTAATTCCATCACAGATAAGCTGCTAGACATTACCTCTTCTCTTGAGGTGCTAGAGGGTCTCATTGATTTTTTTCTTCATAATCTAAATGTTCTTTTCATTAATTTCATTCTATAGGCCAAATTGATCTTTGTAATGGTTCTTGACCCTCTCAACTTTGAGAGCCTTGTTCTTCCAAGAGGCTATCTCTATTACATATTTTTGGAAAAATGCATGGACTTTCTCCATGGAGATATTTCTATTTTTGGTTCCTAATCTCCTCAAGTCATTGTTCACTCTAGCTATCTACTTCTATTGTTGATGGATAAAATTGGCCATTTGTTGCCTCTACACATCAACATTTTGTAGGTGATGATTCTCTATGGTTAGAATCTCATTCTCTTGATGCATTTAGTCCAAGTCCTTCTTGATGTTATGCATTGTAGCATTGGCTAAGGATTGGTCAAAGATGATTGTCTCCTTTACATCCTCAACCTTTTTGAGCTTGTCCTAAAGTTTTTTAAAAGCTTCATCATGTGTTAATGTAGGGTTAAGAAATACAACATCGACAAGACAAGCTCTAAATTCAACAAATTCTATAGTCAATCATTGGTTTTAAGATTAGGCTATTTCTAGTTGCCCCTCCATTATGATGCATTTTTCCCTTGCTTCAAGCAGCTTCAATTGGGTTATAGTGATTTTTTTCAAAAGATTAAAGACATCTAGAATTGATTGCCTGATTCCCACCAATCGGTCCAGCAACTCCTCATGCTAGGCTACTCTCAATTTTCCTCTAAGGGTTTCTATAGACATCTACACATCTCTAAGTGCAAAAATGTTTAGTACAAATACTACAGGTGCATTCAATGCTTTCGCAATTCTATCAGCAACTACCTCTAATTCTTTCAACTTTCCATGGTGCTACATCACCAAGATAGTTGTCTCCTCACCCTCCTTCAGACACATCTAAAAAGTAGAAACATTCCTAGAAATTTTTGGTAATTTTTACTATTCATAGAGAGATATCATCACCTCTAAGGCATTAGGATTTAATCTCATGGGTATTTGAGTTTTTTAGGCTAGAAACATTGGTCCACCTCCTTCCATCTAACTTATGGTTTAAGCCACTTTGTTGAGGTGGCTCATTGCTGGGTAATACATAGATGGATCATCACCATTTTTTCCTACTTGCTACTCTTACTCTTGCAAGAGCTCCTCTCAAATCTCATGCATGTGCTTAAGGGAAATGTAGGAGATCAATGTTGTTTCATGAGTAGGTGATGGAGGTGGTTGTTGCTACACCTTTCCTTGCATGACTTTGTTAGGCACCTTTTCCTTTATCATTTTCACCCAAGAGGTGATTAGAGTAGGTTAGATGAAATTATTTGTATAGCATGTTATTTCTTTTCTCTTGCAAAATTTTTGGATGAGACATGGGAACAGAAGCACCTTTCTTCCATGTTCATTTTCTTTAAATCACTTCTCTATCTCAAGATAGATTGGTTGTAGAAGGTTGACAAGGAATTTATCATTTAGAGTGGTACATGGATGGGCAGATAAAGATATAATTTTGCTTGGCCTCACCATTGGATTAAGGTGAAAGCCTGCAATCTTGAAATATGCATGTTCTACCATGGTTAGTGCATAAAATGCCTTGTGGTTTACTCCATAACACTCTTGTGTCCATTCTTTCTTAATGTCAAGATTTGTCTACATTGGGATTTCAACAATGTTGGCCCTAGTTTCTAGTAGCCTAAGGGCCTCTATAATGGCTTTTACCAAGTAGGACATTGAAATGTCATTGATCTTGACTGTTGAATTGAAATACCGATTATTCCATAATAAGTATGTTTCTCCCATGTACCACTCTCCATTGGAAGTGATTGTGGGCCATATGGGAGAGTTTTTTGGTTGAGTGTTGACTTTTGGCAATGTGAAATTCAAGAAAGGTCCAAAGTTTAACTCTTAGAGCAAAGATTTCTAGACCTCCTTGTTTGTGATTTGGTTGAGGAAAGCCTTCATCAAGGTAACCTTAAGGTTCAATTTAGGCTCTAGTGCCTCATCTCAATGAGACTATTTCTTTGTAGCCGCTTCCTCAAGAATTTATCAAATAGATTCCACTTAATCTCATCCCAAAAAGATCCTGTTACATGGGTCTCTGCTTGCTTATAGGGCTATGCTTGGCCCCTTCCCATTCCTGGTCATTTTCCCCTTAATTGACATGGTCGTCCTTCCTATGCATGCTTTCTTTTAAGTGTCATCTATGATCATAACATAACCAAGGATTAGCATATAATGTGTAACTTATGATATTTAAGTACCTTATCTCATTATGCAATTACACTTAGCCTAAGTTTGGACCATGGAAGATTGGTTATTTTATTATTATTTTAATGAATTTTAACTTAGAATGTTACCAAAGCTTGTTGGAAGGATTTAACTCTCATAAATTGATGTTTTAATGTTGGTTCCTCAGTTAAACCTTTGTGGAAGTTAGAAAAATTTTGAAAAAAATTTCTATTAAAAACTTAAGGTTTGTGGCTCCCACAACAAAGATGTTACCTCCAGTAGCTATAGGATTGAAGAATAGAGTAAATTAGACAAATGGTTAGGAAATTATGGCTCTTGGAAGGTTCTGGGCTCTATCAAGTTGAGAAAACTTTCCCCTCATTTTCGCTCAAATGTGAAAAATCCTTAAGTATCTGCACATATATATAGATGATTTTTTCCCTTGTGTTAATGGGGTCTCATTGAAGAAGTCTTGCCTATGCATCCCCCTTGTCGATGGAGCTTATGTACAAAAAGTTTTCACATTAAATAATTAAAAAAATACAACAATTTTTAACATGAAATTGAAATCTACAAAGAGCTAGAAAAGTCATGAACATGATGAAATTCTAGAAGAGGCCTTGAAAACTCACAAAATTAGAGAAATTGATGGGAGAATGAAATTTTATTGGAGAAATGCCTTAAGAAGCACATATTTGGATGCAACTGATGGGCCACACAAAATATTTGATTGTAAAAATGTCTAAGGATAATGAACTTAACTACTCCAACCAAGAGATATGCAAGTGGGTCCTCCCCATAATAGGCTCATGCCCTTTTTGCCCTTGCATATCCTCAAACCAAGGATTCCATGGGCCCCATAGTTGACTAATACTTATGAAAAGTTAAGAACCAAATTTAAAAGAATCTATGTAAGAATTTTAATACTTCAAAATAAGACATTGAACAAGACATGAACAACTGACACTAAGGTGGTTTATGGGAAGCATGGATGGAAGAGAGAGAAAGTGAAATGGAGTTTCAAATTATGGTCACATGAAGTTCCTTGTGGATCTTATGGTTAAATGATGCAATAAAGTCCATCCTTAGTCCAAATCAAAACCAACCAATTTTAATAACTTCGCATTGACACTCTAAGACTAGTACATCCCTTCAAGACACAAGAATTCTCCCATAGAGAAAACACAATTCCTTATTGAGAGGAAAAGAGAAGTAGAAAATTAGAAAGTTCCCTAGTTAGAGGGGACCTTCAGGCATGGGTAACATGTCTTTCTAGTCCCCAATGCTTGTAGCTCATTATTTTGTCTAGAGGGTGTGTTTTGAATTTCCATCGTGTTTTTTTTTTCTTTTGACATTTATGTTTTTATGGATTTTCAGATGGGAAATACACCATGTAAAGGCTTATTAACTTCCTATTATTGGTTGATGTGAAATGGTAAGAAATCCATGAAAACAATTCATTCACTCAAGTAAGTAGAAAAGTACAAAGAGCATCGAATTCCTGTGAAGTCACAACCTTATTAACCTATTTGATCTTTTCCAAGTTTGAAAACTACCAAGGTTAGAGATTTGTTAAAATTTCATTAATGAAAGGAACCTCATATTCCAAAAACCAAGAATACCATATATTGTTGTGAATGGATGGATGATGTGGACCCATTGCTTGTTCCATTAAAAAGAAACTTTGTCTTAGTCATCAATCATCAAAATTCAAAGATAGAGACCAGACGTTAATAATAAAAAACCACCATTAGCAAGCAACTACAACATGATTTTGTCCTATTGGTGACAAAGAAATTTGTTAGAAAATAATAAGAAAACACTCCAAAATAAAGTAAAATATAGAAGAAATTATAAAATATTCAAGAAAGATAAAATGTACTAATGATGTTAGTAAACAAAAAATGGAAAAAATAAGTGTAAAACAAAAAATTATAAAACAAAAGAGTGTAAAAACTAAAGAGCCAATTTAATGATTAGCTAAATGGCCATCTTCCCCATCACTGAGTGGAAAGGAGGAGATCTAAAAATTGAGCATGGCTATCCATTCAAAGAGTTGTTACTAGCACTAGCTTGCTTTAGCTCATGAAAAGGTTTGACTTGTTGCATGTTGACCAATTGCTTTTTATTTGAGCTTTTAGGTTTGTAGAACAACATGGCCCTAGAAGGAAAGGTTTCATAAATGATGTAAGGCCATTCCCATAATGTTTGAAACTTGGTACGTTGTGGCACATGTGTGGGGTTCTCATAGAGGACCTTGTCTCTATGTTGGAATTTTACTCTTCTTATTCTAAGGTTATGACATTTTTGTTGAATTCTTTGTGTACTTTATTCAAGGATATGGCCACCAATCTATTTTCATCTAGCACATTAAGGTTGATCAATCTTTCTTTTTATGCTAGGAAAGATTAAGATCTAGGTGACAAGCTATTGAAAGTGTATGAAGCTTGAATTGAATTGGAAGAGTTGGTAATTTTTCATACACTAGCTCATAGGGAGAGTAGCCTATAGGAAGTTTCCATGTTGAGTAGTTAGCCCAAAGGGCATCATTAAGTTTGGTGCTCCATTATCTCCTATATTTGCTAATTGTTCTCATTAAGATATTGCAGATATCCTTATTGGTAACCTTTGCTTGACAATTGGATTAGGGGTGGTAGGATGTTGTTAATTTATGTTCTACCCCAATCACTGCATGAGATTGTGAAAATTTGTGCCTATAAAGTGAGTACCATTATCAAAAATAAATGCATGTGGCACACCAAACCTATCTACAATATTTTTTTGTACAAACTATGCAACAATGGAAGATGCACATTTGATGATATCTATTACTTCTACCCATTTCAAAAAATAGTAAACAGTGACTATGATGTACACCTTTCTATTTGACATGGGTGTGATGGGACTTATGAAGTTAATGCCTTAGATTTCAAAGGATTCTATTGGCTGAATCCACTACTAGGGATCCTCCATTTGAGTGGTTATCCCATCATCTTATTGATAGTATTCATAAGAGTAGACAAATTGATGAGTGTCCTTAAAGAGTGTTGGCTAATAATACCCTACCATTAGGATCTTAATGGCCATGTGTCTTCCTACATAGTGGCCCCCACAAGAACCCTTCTGAGCATCTTGTATAACACACAACTAATCAGCATCAGGAACACACCAATGAACTAGGCCATCAGTGCATACCTTGTAAAGGTGTCTGTTGATCTCCATGAAGCATTTGGCCTAATGAAGAAAGTGTTATTTCTTCCAATGATCCAACTCTTGTGGCATCTCCTTAGTGAGAAGATAGATGAGAACACCATTGTTTTTGTTTATCACACTAGAAAAGAGGAGTTCATTAGGAAATTGATCAGAAAGTGGCCTCTCCTCCTCTTTGTTGTTCCATCATAACTGAGATAGGTGGTCAGTCACTACATTCTTAATTCCTTTTTAATCTATCATTGTGAGACTGAATTCCTACAAGATCACAAGCTGCTGTATGACATGAGGGCTCATCATCAATTTGTTCATTAGGAAGTAAATGATACTATTGTCGATGTACACAAATACCTTGTATCCAAGCACGTAGTTCCTGAACTTATCCAGGACATACACCATTTCCATTAGCTCTTTTTCTATTATGGTGTAGTTGAGTTGTGCATCCACAATGCTTCAACTTGAACAGTGGATGTAATAAGGATGTTTTTGATCATCTAACTACATAAGCACTACTACCAAGGCATAGTTCGATGCGTCTGTCATGATGCGAAATGGTTAAAACCAATCAAGTACTCGTAGAATTAGAGTTTCTACAAGCTTTTCTTTGAGTTGTTGGAATGCCTTTTCGAATTCCTTGGTCCATAATAATTAAGCATCTTTTTTTGTCAGTTCCACCAATGATTTTGCAATCTTAGAGAAATTCTCTATGAATTTCTAGTAGTAGCCAGTGTGTCTAAGGAATGGTTGAACATCTTTAATGGTTTGCAATTGGCAAGTTATTCCTTGAATGATTCTGATCTTTTTAGGGTCCATCTTAATGTTAACTTGAGAAATTCTATGCCCAAGCATAATGCCCTCCTAGACCATCAAATGGCTCTTTTGTTGATTGAGCTAAAGATTGGTCTCCACTCATCTTTTAAGCAGTTACTCAAGGTGGTGAAGAAGTCATCCATGAAAACTTCCATCCTACTACCAATCTGCTACTGACAAATGCTACAAAAATGATGTTGAAATGTTGTAGGGGCACTACACAGACCAAATGACATCTTTCTATATGCAAAAGTCCCCTAGGAACTTGTGAATGTATTTTTGGCCTGATCTTCTAGTGTGATTTGAATTTGGTTATAGCCACTATAACCATCTAGAAAGCTATAGAAACATGTCTAGAAATAGTATCCAATACCTAGTCCAACAATGGCAATGGAAAATGATCTTTGTAGTTCACCATGTTCAACGACCTAAAATCAATGCACACCCTCCACTTGCCATCTTTTTTGGCATGATTACAAGTGGGCCAACCCACTCACTATCCATAATTGGATAGATGAACCCTACCTTGAGGAGCTGTTCAATTTCCTACTTAATGATTTGCTTTAATTTTGGATTCAGCCATCGTTGTTGCTAACTCTTTGGCTTGATGGAAGGATTAGTATAGATGCAATGCTGACATATCCTAGGATCAATCCCAATGAGTTCGGGATATGACCAAGCAAAGGCTATTAGCCATTTGTTAACCATGTTCAATAACTTCTTTTTCTAGTTAGGAGTAAGGTTGACATTGATTATCACTAACTTGCCACTTTTCAGGAATGCATACTCCATGTCATCAAGTAGAGTATTCAACTCTAAGGGCTCTTGTTTAAAATTTTTACTGATTTCCAATTCTTTCCAATAGGCATCATCAGGTTCATCATTAGAGAGTTAGTAATGAACTTACTCAAGTTCATCCATGCCTTCAATATAGGCACATGTTAGGCTATTAGTAGGTTCCATGCAAAATGTGCTACTTTCAGGATTAGCTATCAATCATTGGGTGCCCTCCTATATTATGGGTACTACATATATGCACCTTTGAATTTCTAATTCACCTACACACTATCTACATGCTTTGATTGATGTGCTTTTTATGGCCTATAGTTTCTACACATATTTGCATCTTGTATCATTTTACATTATGCATGGAACTCTCTTCTTCTTGATCTTTCCAAATGCATTTTTCTTTGAAATCTCCAAGGAAAGATCTTGGATTCTCAACCATGTATCAATGGTACTTAGCCAAGCCTTTCTTCTAATGATTGGAAAGTTCCCCTTACAATTTTCAACATGGATTACTAGAAAGTCAATAGGATAGGACCACCCATAGATGGTAGTCACAATGTCCTCCACTAATCCCAAGGAAACAGTGATGGATTAGTCTAATAACTCAAGATGGATGTTATTCTTTTTGAGTGGAGGTAGGCTCCATGATTTATATATCTCATGAAAAATCATATTAACACCAAAACATGAATCTAGAAGATCTTTGCAAGGCTCACTTCTAGTGAGTTCAAGATAGATTAAGAAACTTCTAGGATTATATCTTTTGCTAGGAAGATGGCTAGCCCTTATTGAATCAGTTACCACATGGGTTAGCATGACAGTATGCACTTTGCAAGGTGTTTGGTTCAAAGGGCACTGGAGTGGATTGGATGCAAAGGATGAGGAAGAAGTAGTGTTACCAGTAGCATGAGTCTATGAGAGTTTTTTAGGGCTATTGGTTTGAAACAATGGTCTTTTCCTAGGTCTAGGTTCTAAACCACGAATCACTTAGCTAAGGAGCTGACTATAAATTAGCAGCCCTGGTAATGTTACATTACTATCGTTGGGCTAGAATTTCATCCTGCATTGATGAAGCAACTGGTAATTAGCTTAAGGGTAGAACAACATGAGAAGAAGAATGAGGAGGATGATAAGGATATGAGGACTCCCCTCTTGTAGATGAAGAATGAGTTCTATAATACTTAGTAGTGTAGTAGTAATGTTGAAAAGTGTGACTAGAAGAGTCATGTGGAGACATGGATTGTTGAACATAGTATCCATATGGATATCTATAAGGGTATTGCTACCTTGGTGTTGACATCCCTCATTGATGAAATATCAAAGTATCACATCAATGGGCCCCCATCAACATGTCCTCATCTATGGATCCCTGTTGATGTAGCCCCATCAACGTGGTGTTGCCCCATTGATAGGGTTGCATTGACGTAGCGTTTGTTGCTTTTATGAGGCCCCATTGACACAACTCCATAATAAAGTCTATAAATATCTACTCACCAACTATGTCTATGGATGTCATATGATAGTCGTAGTAGAGCTCTTGTAGTTTGACCCATAATATGAGTTAGAAAGTGTATGAATCTTTATTCAAGCACTAATTTACCTGAGCACACTAGTGTAAATGGTAATAAAGACAAGGCTTTTGAACAAACCTTGTAGCACTTGGAATAGATTAATGATTTATTTCTGCATTTACTGTTTTCATTAATTATGCAATTACTTAAGATAGACTAGACTTTAATTGATTAATTAATTAATCTAAATAGATTTAATATATAATCAAAACTACTTTGAGCATAACATACAACACCTGATAATCCCAGAAGTGCTTAATGCTTGGTAACCTAGTAGGGTTGTATGCATTTAGGATATGTACAAAAAGTGGCATCGAATTCTTATGTTAGGATAGTTAGTTATTAATTAGCAATTAGATTAGTTAAATTGGTTCATAAGTTAAGCTTTAGTTTGTTGTTAATCGTAGATGAATAAAATATAAAATAATAAAAATCATGTGCCTCAACTACACTTAACCATACAATTAAGCTCCACAAGTTTAGTTGGGAAGACAATGATTATCATAATTAGATTTCATCTCTTGGAACCAGTGTATGTGAGAACTTAAGGTCTACAAAATTTGACTAAATTACATGTAAATACTTGTAATTCATATGGTTGGATGTATGATATAATCACTCATCATTAGTGTTGTTGTTGGGAACCTTTATTTTGTTATGTGTGCTATCTAGGGTTTAATGAAAAATTATTTAAGATTGTTGGAAGAAACCCTAAAGTCATATCATACATTAAAATAACTACAACACTTATAAGAAAACACACTGCATTTTTTATCTTCTGATACAAGATGTCTTCTTCTCACAAGAGTGGTTCTCTACCTAAGTCTAATGAAGTAAATTAGTAGGTTCCCTAGCAATATAGAGTGGTATATGCTCATCCTAATGACTCTATACCAAATTTCACCTTTTTCCTACACTAGGATGAGCTACCATGTTGGTAAGACATGGAGGGCAACATTGTGTTGCTACGTGATTAAACCATTTTTGCGATGCTCCAACAAAATCTTATGTGTTTGGGCATTCAAGGGCTTCATGATGAATATGTTGTGTAGGATAGTGATACCAGGGATTATCATCACATTGATGCACATTGCCTGAGGGATTGATAGCTAGAGAAGTGTTATGAATCTTTGAAGGAGAAGTGGTCCAATGATTTTCCAATCCCAATGTACCAAAAGGATGATGAAGAACCCTTCTTTGAGGGTTTTCCATTTAGAGAAACTCGTCTCTTTGACTTTGGTGAAGGAGGTCAAAACCAAAACTTGTAGTCCATAACACATAATCCTAGTTCTAGCAAGAATGGATCCCATGATAAAGGGATATCCAAGGAGGAGAGTCATGGCAAGGATGTGGGAAAGTAGGATGAACATGATCATGGCTACAACCACTGAAGAGGGGGCAGCAGGCACTATGATGATGCTAGTCCTCCTTCCTCTTCATCTTTGTTTTCATCTTCTTCCTCTTTGAGCTCTGAACATAATCACAGGGGGCACAATTGTGATGGAGGTAACCAATGGGACTAAGATGATTGTGGGGACCATAGGGCAAGTCAAGATTCAAGGCATGGGCATTCAAGAGAGGCCTATTTTCATGAATGAAGCAGTAGTAGAGGGCATCTTAGGCACCAAGATCATGGCTATGATAAGCCTTTGCTTGCTACCTGAAGCATGCTAAACATCATAAAGGCAATGAGAATTCCTACAAGAAATGTAAGGAATAGCTAGATCAAGAAGCTAGACATGAACAATATACCTAGGTTCAAAGGGGGATATAACTCATATTTGCAAAATCACTTTTAGGCTTTTCACAATGTTTGTGCATTACAAAACATAGAAAATGACTAGCAAAAGCTTAATTTGTTTCCTAGAACACTCATGAAAGAAGCATAAAGCTCGTACCAGTCCTTGGAGCTAAATTAATCCATACATGGAGTACAATGCTCAAAGTATTCAATAATAAGTATCAAACATACTCTCAAGTGTCCAATTTGAGAAGGTAGATCTAAGGATAGAAGTAAGAAACACATGAGTCCTTGGATGCTGTCATGGGTAGATATTATTTCTTATTGTATAGATTTCTTAACCATGGTTATTATCAATAGGAGAAACTTTATCATATAATAGATGGAATCCAATCAAAAATAAGAAGAACTCTTGTAGTCTATGCCCAAGGGCGATTATCAGAGTTTAAGAGCCCATTAGATCCAAAGGTTAATCGATTAGGTAGCAAAAGAAGAAGAGTTGAGAAAACATGAAGTGTAGAAGAATATAACCATGATCCTTCCATTCACAACAGGGAGGTCCGATTTTGTGATAGTGAGGAGGAATCATTACTTGATGAGGTGGTGAACTGAAAAACCTTGCTAATTCAAAAATTTACCTTTAAAATTGTAAATAAAGTACATTAGTTATGGGACTCTATGGATAGTAGATTTAAAGCTATCCTAAAAATTGGTGAAGATTCCAAAGAATAAAGTAGTAATAATGATAGTAGAAGGTGAAAGGAAGCTGAATATGCCAATCAATGGGGTAAGGACAATATTGCTATAGTAGATGAAGTTACGGAAATTGAATTAGATGATGGTGGTGGGTGTGACATCTACCAATATGAACATCCTAAGGAATGTTGCCCCATCATGTCACACTTATAGGAGTCTAGGGTGTATGCTCTAAATCCATAACTAGCAAAAAGATAAACACCTAAAAGAATGTCTTATCCTTAAGGTAATCCCATGTAGTTCCATCAACAACAAAAATATTGTCCAAGTGGAACTCCACCACAACTATATGAGCAGTATCAACAGTGGGATCAACCATAGTTTTGGGGGATGCTACCACCAGGGCAATAATACCCTTATAGGTAGCTAGATTCATATGAGTATTATGTTTAGCAACCTCTATCTCCATGTAACTCTTCTAGTCTCTTTTCTCCTTTTCAACATCACTACTACCCTCTTTAATACTATAGAGATTATTCTCCACATTCCATGAGGGATACCACATTCTATCTTTATCCTCCTCCTATCCTTGCACCTGTTCCTCCATCCTTAACACAGCTACCACCTGCTCCATCCATCCAAGGTGAACTTCTAGCCCAGCCTTAAAAATGCAACACTACTAGGCCCATTAATCCACAACCGATTCATCAACTAAGTGGCTCAAAACCTCATGCTTGTAAATAGTCATTCTTCTAAAACAATAGCCCTACTAAGCCTTCAAAGACTCAAGTAGCTAGTCACCCTACTCCTACCTCATCCTTTGCAAACCATTCCATCAGGTCCCCTTCAAACCAAATGTTGCCTAAGATCCATACTATTATGCTTATTGATATCAAATCTGATTGGATCTAGGCTAAAAACCTTCTTAAAAAATTAGCTAATCCTAGGAGTCCTCTTATCTATTTATAGATTGCCAGGAATGAACCATGTAAAGCTCTTCTTAATTCATATTTTGGTATAAACTTGATTTCTCATGAGATGTATACTGCTTGAAACCTACCACCTCTGAAAAGAGTAATATTTGATTGAAATTGGTAGACTAGTCCATTACTATTTCATTGGAATTGGTAGAAGACATTGTGATCACCATCTGTGGGTGGTTTTATCTTACAGATTTCCTAGTAATCAAGGTTGAGAAGTGTAAAGGGGACTTTTCAATCATTATGGGAATGGCATTGCTAACCACTTGTTGATGCAAGAATGGACATCAGAGATCTTTCTCTTGAGATATCTAAGGAAAATTCATTTGGAAAGATTAAGAAGAAATGAGTTTCATGCTTGCATGTAGAGACTTAGGTCCATGAAATGAACATCTATTTCTGCATACATGCAGTGTGCACATGAAGTAGATATTCAAAAGTTTTTATATGTAGTAGCCACAAAATGAGAGGAAACCCTGTGGCTAATCGCTAATTCTAATAGTAACACAATGTGCATGGAACCTACTAAGAGCCTAACATGTGTTTATGTAAAAGGCATGGATGATCTAAAGCAAGTTCATCACCAAGTCTCTGATAATGAAAATGCTAATACCAATTTGAGAGAGTTAGAGATCCCTAAAAATTTCAAACAAGAGTCCCTAGAGTTGAAAACTCTACCTACTAGCTTAGAATATGCTTTCTTAAAAANAATACCAATTTGAGAGAGTTAGAGATCCCTAAAAATTTCAAACAAGAGTCCCTCGAGTTGAAAACTCTACCTACTAGCTTAGAATATGCTTTCTTAAAAAATGGCAAGTCAATCATACTTAATGCCAAACTTGCTCCCAAGCAAAAAGAAAAATTGTTGAAAGTGATCAATAAATGGCCAATAGCTTTTACTTGGTCATATCCTAAACTCACTAGAATTGATCCATGGATATGTTAGCACCACATTTACACTAGTCTATCCATGAAGCTAAGGAGGCAACCACAACAATGGTTGAATCCAAAATCGAAGCAAACTGTCACAGAGGAGATTAAGAAACTCCTTAAGGAAAGGTTCATCTACCCCATTTTGGATAACAAATGGATCAGGCTACTCATGATAGTATCAAAGAGAGGTGGTAAATGGTGGGTTTGTATTGATTTTAGGCTGTTAAACATGGAAACATTCAAAGGTCATTTTCTTGTTAATCAAGTGTTAAACATCATATCTAGGCATTGCTATTATAGTTTTTAGGATGGTTTTAGTGGCTATAATCAAATCCATATCGCACCAAAGGATTAGGCCAAAATAATAGTCACAAGTCCCTGGGAAACCTTTGCATATTCCAAGATGCTTTTTGGTTTGTACAATGCTCCTGCCTCTCTCCAACACTTGGTCTTAAGCATCTTTTAGTAGTAAATCAGTAGAAAAGTGCAAATCTTTATGGATGACTTCTCCACTTATGGTGCTACATTTGAGCAATCCTTGGACCACCTTGAGCAAGTACTAAAAAGATGTGCGGAAAAAAACTTGTGAATCAATTAACAAAATAGCCATTTCATGATCTAAAAAGGCATTGTATTGAAGCAAAGAATTTCATAGGAAGGGATTGAGGTAGACTTCAAAAAGATAAGTGTTAACCAAGGAATCACCTGCCAACCAGAAATTGTTAAAGATGTTTGGTCATTCCTTGGACACACTGGCTACTACCAATGATTTATAGAGAATTTCTCTAGGATCATGAAACTATTGGTTGAACTAACAAAGAAAGATGCTCCATTCATTTTAACCAAGAAATGCAAAAATGTATTCCAAAGTATCAAGTAGAAGCTCATAGAGACTCCAATTCTATGAGCACATGACTAGCCTTGACCATTTCATATAATGATAGATGCATCTAATTATTCCTTGGGAGCCATGATTACATAGTTGGATGATAAGAAACATCCATATTAGATCCACTGTGCAAGTTGAAGCATTATGGATGCATAGTTGAATTACACCACCATAGAGAAAGAACTTATGGTGTCAGTGTATGCTCTAGAAAATTTCAGGTACTACATGCTTGGATATAAAGTGTTTGTGCATAGTGATCACAATGCCATCTACTTCCTCATGAATAATCAAATGATGAGCCCCCATGTCATGCAATGGTTGATGATCTTACAGGAATTTGATCTTACAATGGTAGATTGAAAGGGAACTGAGAATATGGTTGCTGATCACTTATATTTATTATAATGGAATAGTAAAGAGGAGAATAGCCCACTCTCTAACCAATTTTGTAATAAACTGCTCTTTGCTAGTGCAATAAACAAGTAAGTTCCCATAGAACCAAAATGGTATGATGGCATTCTTACTTATCTTCTCACACAAGGGATGCCATAAGATCTAGACTACAATAAGAAATAATAATTTCTTCATCAGGATAAGCACTTCATGGAAATCAACAAACATCTTTATAAGGTGTGCATTCATGGCTTGGATCGTTGGTGTGTACCTAATGTAGATTAATTGTGTGTTCTCCAAGATGCTCATGAGGGTCCTTGTGGGGGCCATTATGCTAGGAGATGCATGACCATAAAAATAATGATGGTAGGATACTATTAGCCCATAATCTTTAGGGATTCCCACCAATTTATTCAATCCTATTAGTGCTATCAACAAGATGATGGGATGACTACAGGATTGGAGGGTTCTTAATAATTGATGCAACCACTAGAAACCTTTGATATATGGGGCATAGATTTCATGGGTTTCATCACATCCATGTTCAACAGGAAGGAATATATAATTGTCATCATTGATTACTATACCAAAGGGGTAGAAGTAGTAGTTTTCACTAGCTATACATCATTCACTACTGCTCAATTTGTACAACAAAATTTTGTAAACAAGTTTGGTGTCCCACATGCACTGATTTCTGACAATGGAACCCATTTTATAGGTGCTACTTTTCAAAAACTCATGCAATGCTTGGGAATTGAACATAAACTAACAACACCCTATCACTCCCAAGCCAATGATTAAGTAGAGGTTACTAATAAGGAGATCACAAATATTCTAACAAGAACTATTAGTAAGTATATGAGAGACTAGAGCATGAAACTCAACAATGCCCTTTGGGCCTACCACTCAACATGTAAACTCCCTATTGGCTATTCTCCCTATAAGTTGGTGTACGATAAACTTTCAATGCTCCCAATTCAATATGAGCTCTATACAATATTAATAGCTTGTGACCTAGACTTTGACCTAAGTCTAGAAAAAAAGAAAGATTGATCAACCTAAATGTACTAGATGAAAATAAATTAGTGGCTCTCTCCTTGAATGAAGTGCATAAGCCATTTAACAAACAAACTCATGACCTTAGAATATGGAAAGAGAAATCTCAACTAGGAGATAAGGTTCTCTATTGGAACCCCACACATGTTCCTCAAAAGAAAAAAAATTCCAAACATTATGGGAGGGGCCTTATATAATTGATGCAACCTTTCCTTCTAGGGCCATGATCATATACAAACTTGAAAGCCTAAACAAGAAGTAGTTTATCAACATCCAATAGATAAAGCCTTTCCATGATCCCAAGCAAGCCAATGCAACACATACCTCAATGGATGGATAACCATGCTCAATTTTTTGGATCTTCTCCTTCCAACTCAGTCATGGGGGAGATGGCCATCCATGCTAATCATATACATGGCTTCTCCATTTTTCAAATTTTTTTATTTAAACATTTTTTTGGAAATTATTTATTTTACATCTTTTTTATTTTAAAATGTTTTCCTATTTCACACCATTTTTTGTTTTACACCATCATTAATACATTTAAATTTTTCTTAAATATTTTACACATTTTTATATATTTTACTTTATTTTCGTGTGATTTTCTTATTTTTATTAATAAACATGCTTTGTGCCAACATGCCATAGTGATGTTGTAGCTATTGCTAATGATGGTTTGTTCTTAATGTTTTATTTCCTAATGTCTAATTTTCATTTTTGAATGTTTGTATTGATGGCTAAGACATAGTTTTTTTTCATGGAATAAGTAGTGAGTCCACGACATCCACCCATCCACAAACTCTATAGTTTTCTTGTTTTGGAATTATGAGGTCCCTCTCATTAAATAAACTTTAAAAAAATTTATGACCTTGGTAGTTTCTAGAATTGGAAAGGATTCAAAGGTTTGCATAGGGTGTGACTTCAAGGGTACTCAAGACTCTTTATACTCTTCTACTTACTTGAGTGCATGAGTGTTTTCATAGACTTTTTACCATTCTATGTTGACCAATAATAGGAAGTTGAATAAGTATTTACATGGTGTGGCTTCCATCCAAGAAGAAAAGAAAGATAAAAAAAGAAAAAAACAAAGTAAAACAAAATTTTAAAAAAAACACAAAACATGATGGGAATTCAAAGCACATCTTTTAGAAAAATAAATGGGCTACAAGCACTTGTTATGTGACTAGAAAGACATGTTACCCATGCCTGAAGGTCCCCTCTAACTAAGGCCCTCTCTCCCTTCTTACTTTTCTTTTCTTCTTCTTAAGGAATAGTGGTTGTTCTATGGGAGCACTCTTGTGTTTCAAGGGGATGGATCAATCTTAGAGTGACAATGCAAAGTCATTCAAAGAAATTGGTTTTGGTTTGGACTAAGATGGATCTTCTTAGGTCATTTAAATAAAAATTCACACGGGACTTCTTATGACCTCAATTTGGAACTCCATTCCACATTCTCCATCATTTATCCATGTTGTTGTAACTCACCTCACTACTAGTTTCCATGTTCTTGTTCAGTGTCTTTGTCTAACATACTTGAATTTTTTCGTAGAATCTTTTGAGTTTTTATCCTTAACTTCCATTAACCATTAATCACCTATGGGGCCCACGAACTCCTTTGGTTGAGGTTATGCAAGGGCAAACAAGGCATGTGCCTGCTATAGGGAGGACCCACTTGCATATGTCTTGGTTGGGTTCATTAAGCACCTTATCCTTAGGCATTATTGTAATCAAAATCTTTCATGCACCCATTGTCTACATCCAACCGTGTGCTCCTTTAAAATATTTTATTCAAATCATACATTCTCCATTAAAATTTTGAATTTTTGAGCTTTCAAAGACCCTCTTCAATAGTTTCATCATATTATTGGATTTTCTAGAACTCCATAGACCCCAAATTCATTCAAAAATTCCTTGTATTTTTCAAAATACTCAAGTTTCAAAATTTTATTTATAGATCCCATAAATAAGGCCTTGATGAGCCAAGAAAAATTCAGTGCTAGATATATTTAACAATTATCTCTTCTTTGTTGTGGAGATGTCACCTCGTCTATGACTAGCCCATGAGCCATATCCACGGAGGGACGGTTTAAAAAGTTAAAGAATCATCAAGATAATAAATGGTCAGAATCAAATCTAAACAACTTCCACACTTCTAACTATCACTCATAACTAAAATTATGAAAATTTATCATAAATTCTAATCACAAGTTCAAGAATAAAGATTTATAATTAAATTAAATTGAATTCAAAGTTACAAGCATAGATGATGATGAAAATTACAAGGGGAACTTCACCTAATCTATGTGATTTTTCCTTGCTATTTCCATAGTGCAACAACCTCAGCATCTTGACAATGGATTATAATAATCTATAATTATCATAAAGCTTAAAAAATCCTCACATAATAATTGTTCAAGAGGAATTAGACTTTAATTTGATGTGGGTTTGCATGGGTATCAATCCTGGGTGCATACCTTGGATGTTGATGAAGCACATTTTTCATCTACTCCAACTTCAAGTATCCAATGTTGAAGCCAAGACATGATGTCAAGTATCCAATGTCATAGAATATATTCTAGCCTATAAATATAGCACTTGGTCTCCTAATTTGGCATTAGTTTTTTAAGTTTTCAGTTAGAGTAGTGAAGCTCTTACAGTTTATTTTCTCCAAAGTTAGAATATTTTCTGAGTGCCTGTAGTAGGAGTCTATGTATGGATCTTTGTTTGAACATTGATGTGCCTGAGTGCATCAGTGTAATGGGAATAAAAACAAATTCTTTTGACCATCCTTGTAGCACTGAGAATAGACTAATGTTTCCTTTAATGCACTTTAACTTAATGCATTTGAATTAAGTAGTTAATTTCCAATTGTTAATGAACACAAGCACGATCACTTCGAGCATACATATTTTACTTGGTAACTCAACAACACTTAATATTTGGTAGTCTAGTAGAAGTATATATGTTCAAGATGTGTCCAAGAAAGTGGGACAGGTACTTGTGTTAGGCTACCTAGGTAGTAGATGAATTAGATGTTAAATTACTTTACCTTTCTTTTTGTTTTAGGCGATTAAACTTATAAAAAATAAAATGAGAAAAATCATGTATCTCAATTACACTTAAACCATATCCTTCAGCTTCACAAGTGTAGTTGGGAAGACAATGAACATTCTCAACATTCATTTCACTTCCTAGAAGAACTAGTGCACTGGAGAACTATAGGTCCATGGAATTCAACCGAATCATGCATAAATGCCTTAGTGATTTGTATGGTTGAGTGTAGGGGTACCTCACCACTCATCATTAATGCCATTATCAAGGACCTTTTGGTTGTTTCATGTGCTATCTAGGATTTACTTGAAATTATTTAAATCATTGGAAAAAACCTTAGAGTCACATCACATCTTAAAATTACTACAACAAAATTTAAAAGCACACTACATTTTTTATCTAATTGAAAATGTCTTCTTCTCATAGAAATGCTTCTTTTCCCAAGTTTTATAGAGCTTATCAGCCAGTGACTCAATAGTATCGAATCACATATTCTCATCCTAATGAGTATGTGCCAAATTTCACTTTCATCCTACATTAGGATAAATAGCTATTGTGGCATGACATGAAGGGCAACATTGTGTTGCTGCTTGATCGATCCATTTCTATAATGCTCCACCAAATTCTTATATTATGGGGTCTCTAGGAACATCATGCTAAGTATATTATGCAAGATACTAATGCCAGGGATTATCATCCCACTAAAGCACAACATCTATAGGATCACCAACTAAAACAACATCATGAATTTGTAAAAGGAAAAGAACTTAATGATTCTCCATTCCTGTTGTATCATAAAGATGATGATGAACCCTTCTTTGGGGGTTTCCCATTTAGTGAAATTCCTCTCTTTGACTTCAATGAACAATGTCAAAGCTAGAACTTATAGTCCACAATTTACAATCCTAGTTCTGGTAAGAATGGATCCAATAACAAAGAAGGATTCAGAGGGGCATGCCAAGGCAGGGATGCAGACAAGAAACAAGGTCATGATCATGGTTTTGATTGTTAAAGAGATGGCAATAGGCACCGTGATGATGCTAATCCTCCTTCCTCTTTACCTTCATTATCATATTCTTCTTCTTCTATCTTTGACTATGACTGCAAAGGCGAGACCATGATGAAGGTGATTGGAATGACCAACAAGAACAAAATGATTAAAGGGATCATCGAGAAAGGCAAGATCAAGGATGTGGACATTCAACAGAGGCACATTTCCATGAATGAAGGGGTAGTAGAGGGCATCATAAGCACCATGATCAAGGCCTTGAAGAGCCTTTACTTGCTACCTAAAGTATGCTTAATATCACAGAGGCAGTAAGAATTCCAACAAGGCATTTGAAGGATAGTTGGATCAAAAGGCTAGACATGAACAATACTCCTTGGTTTGAAGGGGGATCTCACTTTGATCTATAGAATCATCTCTAAGCTTTTCAAGATGCATGTGCCTTACAAAATATAGAGAATGAGTGGGAAAAACTTAAGTTTTTCCCAAGGACACTCATCAAAGAAGCAAAGAACTAGTATTATTCCCTAGAGCTAGAATCTATCAAATGATGGAGTACCATGTTTTAATTGTTTAATGATAAATACTAAACATACTCTATAGTGTCCAACTTCAGAAGGCAAATCCAAGGATGAAAACAAGGAACACATGAACCCTTAGATGCTACCATCAACTAATATTATTCCTTGATGCACAAATGTCCTAGCCATGGTTATTCTCAACTGGATCAACTTTGCCACATTATAGATGGGCTTCGATTAGAAACAAGAATCCTTAGTGTCTATGCCCAAGGATGACTTTCACAATTAAGTGCCTATCAAATACAAAGATTAATTGAGTTGGTAGATAAAAAGGAGGGAAAATTAAGAAAAAGAGAAACTGTAGAAGAGTACAACCGTGATCCTTCTATTCGTAAGAGAGAGGTTTAATTCTATGACAATGAGGAAGAATCTACATTTGATCAGGTGGTGGACAAGAAAAACCTTGTCACCTCAAAAAATTTCAATCTAAAATTATGGCCAAGGTTGATCAGTTATGGGACTCCATGGATAACAAGTTTTAAGCTATCCTAAAAGTACTAAAGAGTTCAAAGAATAAGAAAGTTATCATGAGTGCAAGAGGCGCAAGGAAGTTGAACATGCTTATCAAAAAGGTAAGGGAAAGATTGCTATAATAGAAGAAGTTGCAGAAAGCAAATTAGATGATGATGGTGGATGTGACATTTTCCAATATGAACATTCTAAGGGATGTTACCCCATAGTGTCACATTTACAAGAGTCTAGGATGTATGCTTTGAATCCACAACTAACACAAAGGCAAACATCCAAAAGATTACCTTGTCTTCAAGGTAATTTTAGATAGTCTCACTAGCAATAGTAATATTATCCAAGAGAAACTCCACTACAACCATATGAGTAGTATTAATAGTGGTAGCAACCACAATCATGGACACTGGTACCACCAAGGAAACAATACACTTATCGATAGCCTGATCCATATGGGCACTATGTTCAACAACCCCTATCTCCACATGACTCCTCTAGTCACATTTCTACTTTCCAATCTCACTACCATCCTTCTAATTATTATTGAACTCATTCTCCACAAGAAAGAAGGGATACCACCTCTTATCATTATCCTTCTCCTATTCTTGCACATGTTCCTCCTTTACCCACACAGCTACCACCTATTCCACCTATGCATGATTAACTACCAGCTCAACCACAAAAACACAATGTTACTAGGGTTATTAATCTACAATTAGATCATCAACTGAGTTGGTCAAATAATCAACCAAAGAAAATATCTTTCTTTTGACCATCCTTGTAGCACTAAGAATAGATTAATGTTTTCTTTAATGCACTTTACTTTCATGTACTTTACTTTAATGAATTTGAATTAAGTAATTAAATTTTAGTTATTAATGAACACAATCATGACCACTTTGAGCATGCATATACTACTTCATAACCTAGCAATGATTAACATTTAGTAGCCTAGCAGAACTATATGTGTTCAGGATGTGTCTAGGAAAGTGGAATGGGTACTTGTGTTAGGCTAGCTTGGTAGTAGATGAATTAGATCTTAAATTACTTTACCTTTCATTCTTGTTGTAGGTAATTAAACTTATAAAACATAAAATGAGAAAAATCATGTATCTCAATTACACTTAAACCATATCCTTGAGCTTCACAAGTGTAGCTGGGAAGACAACGAACATTCTCAATGTCCATTTCACTTCTTAGAAGAACTAGTGCATTGGAGAACTATAAGTCCATGGAATTCAACTAGATCACTCATAAACACCTTAGTGATTCATATGGTTAGGTGTAGGGGTACATCTCCACTCATCAAGTATCTATTAGTTTCACCACCGAGTTGCCCTAAATGGTTGCCCAAAAAATGCACACATCAATACAAAGTTGAAGTCTTATTTATACTTCAACAAGGTTTAAAAATAAATTTTTTAATAATGGATGGATAGACATTAATCCCTCTAAATTTGTGGAAATACCAAGTTTGTATTCTTGATATCTTAAATTAATGTAAAATCCAAATGTAGTGGAAAAAAACAAGTAATGTGAACCAAGAGATGAGTGATGGCCATGACTCTATCATGTGCAACCCATGTTAACAACTTTCATGGTTGCATGTGTGCTTGACTTTCCATGAATAGGAATGACTTTTCGCTAGGAAAATCCATAGGCAAGTGCAGGGACTAGTGGTCACGTGCTTTGCTATTTCTACTATGGCTACTACATTGATGTTGTCCTAGCTTAGCCATTCCTTACCATCGTTGTTCCTTGTCACACCTGCCATCACTGCTATTATGCACTTGTCATTTCCTACCAAAAGCCCTCACTTGCACTGCTATCACTTCTTGTTCACTGCTATTATTGTTGCCTCACATGCACACTGTCACCTTCTACTGCCATAGCCACACTGTTGTTGCCTACCATGGCTGCATAGTGTGCTTGCCTTGATCTACCTTGGCTACCCCGTGCTACTAGAATCCCTCATTGTGCTCAATGGCATGCTAGATTTTCCATCCATTTGGCACCATTGTGCCTGCCATTACAATCCCCTTACTATAGTTATTGTTGTCATTGCCTACTATCATTGTCATTGCTACATACGTCATCTAGTTGTGCTCTCGTTGATCCATGCTGATGTCCACCTTGAGGATGTCAATGATACAGTTAGGAAACTCGATGCTATCATTGTTGTGCTTTCCCTAATCTTGCTACTGTTGCAACAGTCAAATCCTTGCTCACCTACAACATCAAACCCTAGTACTGCTCTTCATCCTATGACATGTCGATTATGCAAGAGGTGCACCAACCTAGTGGGGAAGTGGCATGGTCATGAAGCTATAGTTAATGAAGAGCATCCATGGCCTAGACTGAAATGCCCATCAAAACCTCCTCAACTTATTGCAAGGCCTTCTCCAGATCACCTACTGGGATTGTTGGGCTCCTTATGCAAGTTGCACCTATCTCTGAAGTCTATGGCACCTGTAACTATGTCCTAAATCTAAAATATAATGTTTATATATAATTATATATAATATAAATATAATTATAATCACATTAATAATAATATATCATATTAATTAAAATAAACTAATAACTAATACTAATATTCATCACTAAACTAAAATATAATAAACATTAAATAAACACTAATTAATATGAAATCAATTGAAATACATGTCTTTGAAAAACTATATATTAAAAACTAAACTAATTTTTGGGGTTTAACATAGCCCCCGATTAGCCTTTGGCCAATGTCTAGCCATAAAGGAAAAAATAAATTAAATTAATAAACTATATTAAAAATAGATGTGCAACTATAAATAAAATAAAATTATGCTACTTCTTATTCCAAGATATTCTTTTAGGTATTCAACATTTAATGCATATGCATTTAACAAGAAATAGATTATTAACATTCATTATTCAGCATCACTAATTAACAAAAATTAACTTATCCATTGTCCAAATATTTATTTACTAATTATTTATTCTTATTCCTCTTTTGACATTAAATTTTTATTCCTAGATATGAGTTCACATATAACTTAATTAGGAAGGTCCTACCTAGGATTGCTTGGTCTTAATGTCATCTCACAAGGTCTGCTTCGTTAGGTGTAAGAATATCTTATAGCCTCAAGATTTAAACCTCTCATATGATTAAGGATTTGAGATGCATTACTTACATCTAACTCATTTTCTAACTTGATCTTGCTCTAGCTTTCAAATTGGTTATACCCTACTATCATATCCTTTATTACTTAGTTATCCTCCCTCCGCACCACACTACACACACACACACACCCTTCTTAATTAAGCTAAGGTATGGAACATACCTAGGTTAACTAGTAAAGATAAATTATGAATAGGAAATATGATCAAAGGATACACCAAAAGCAAGAATTGCCCTGGGTTTTATATATCCAAACTAAGAGGGAACCAAAGGCAATAGGTGAACGAGTGTTAGTATCCATCATTGGTGACCATAGTGGATCTTGACCACTAATGCTTATGGAATACATGATGGAAAAAAAAAAAAAAGAAACCCATGCACAAAAGTACCACTAGTCAGAGAGATGACCATGCAAGAGAAAATAGAAAGATAACACAACAAAAATGTAAAAGAGAAATAGAAAAAGTAAAAAATAGGTAAAAGAAAAAACAATAATATGAGAAGTACAAAGAAACAAAAGCAAAATAACTAAATAATGAAGTGAAAGAAATGATTAGAAGTGAAGGTGTCCATTAAGATACTAACTATGGAGTCACTCCTTCACCACCAATGTTATACCCTAGTTCTAAGGTAGTGGCATTAAGAGTAGATTGGTAATTGATGCCTAACCCTTAAACACTCTTCTTACAGAAGGGGGCTCTTATGGGATTCTTGAAATTGTGAGCTTGAAGCATCATCCCAACTATAACATTCTTGTGGAAGTGGGGCTCAGTTCATGATTGAAGGTTCTTGTGGGGTCTTTTTTTTCTCTCTCTTCTTTTTTTTCATTTCTTACTTTTTATATTTTCTTTTTACTCTTGTTTTTATTTTTTTTATCTTTTTTCTTATTATTTATTTTTTATTTTTGCAAGAAATTCAATATTTGACCAGCTTCAAACATGAGGTTCATGTAGGAATGAATTTAATTTTGTAAGGGTTGCACACATGGCTTAATATAGATATATTTCTTTTAATACCAAAGAAACTAGGTCTAATATAACACACCATTTCAACCTTAGTGACTCATCCAAGTAAGTATTTAATAGAAACCAAACACTAATCAACATTACCCTAAACTAAGCTATTTAGGCACCTTAATTTATAAATAGTGTACTTCAAGAATATTGTTTAAAAATAAAGAAGTTTATTATGTGTAATATACTTATTACTCTAAAACTCACCCTTCATTGGATTTTTGGTTTAAACCTATCTATCTCAAGGTAGTAGGAGTTGTCCTTCTCCTTTGCATTCTAGACATGATGCTACTGAATTTTTTAGAGTCCTAACTAATAATATTATTTCCTATTGTCCTATACATTTTTCAAGGTAAAAGTTGTAGACTATTGGTTTTTCCTTAATTATATATAATATGTAATTAAAATTCATGATTTCCTTTTTAAAAAATCTTTATTACAAAGAAAATAATTAAGGGAGATCATTTAAAATAAATAAAATAAAATAAAATAAAATGGAAAAAATGTATACTTTTTGCTCAAAAATTCAATAAAATAAAATAAAAATATATTGAACCTTTGATGATGATTGAGCTTTGCAGCCTACTCAACAATGCCACCAAATTGATGAGCTAGCTAAAATTTGATGCTAGATACCTTTAATAATTACCTTTATTTTGTTGTAGAAAAGTCACCTCATCTGTTATTGACTTGTGATTTGTATCCATGGAAGAACAATTTAAAAAGTCAAAGAATCATCAAGATAATAAATGGTCAAGATCGAATCTAAACAAATTCCATACTTATGACTATCACTTATAAGTAAAATTATAAAACTTTATCCTAACTTCTAATCACAAGTTCAAGAATAAATATTTATAATTAAATAAAATTTAAGTTAAAGTTACAAACATAGATGATGATGAGAATTACAATGAAGAATTCACCTAATTTGTGTGATTTTTCCTTGCTGTTTCCATAGTTAAGCAACCTCGACAGTCCAACAATTCACTCTAATGATTTATAATTTTCACAAAGCTCAAAAACTCCTCACATTATAATTCTTAAAGAGGAATTAGACTTCAATTTGATGTGGGTTTGCTTGAGTATCAATCCTAGGTGCATACCTTGGGTGCCTATTGGATTTACCACTGGGTTGCCCCAAATGGTACCCCAAAAAAATGCACACATCACTACAAAGTTGAAGTTTTATTTATACTTTAACAAGAGTTAAAAATAAATATTTTAATAATGTATGGAAAGATATTAATTCCTATAAATTGGTGGAAATACCATATTTGTATCCTTGATAGCTTAAATTAATGTAAAATTTGAAAGTAGTGGAAAAAAGAAAAAAGAAATGCCAACTAAGAGATGAGTGATGGCCATGGCTTTGTCATGTGCCACCCCCTTTATGTTTGCACATGTTCTTGGCTTTCCATGGATAGGAATGACCTACTATTAGGAAAATCCACGAGTAAGTGCAAGGATTAGTGGCCATGCGCTTTGTTGTTTCTGCTATGGTTGCTGCATTGATGCTATCCTAGCTTAGCCATACCTTGCCATCGTTGTTCCTTGCTAAAGCTACTGTCGCCATTGTCACACACTTGTCATTTCCTGTCAAAAACCCTCACTTGTGCTACTATCACTTCTTTCTCACTATCACTGCTATTATCTCACACGTGCACCATCACCTTCTATTGTCGTAGTCAGGTTGCTATTGCCTATCCTATCCATGCAACGTGCTTGCCCTCATCTACCTTGGCCATGCTACGCTATTGGAAATCCTTTTTGTGCTCAATGGCATGCCAAATTTTCAACCCATTTGATGTCACTATGCCTACCATCATCATTGCCTGGTCACAGCCACCATCATCGTTGCTTTCCATCATCGTCACTACTGCATATGTTATCTAGCTGCGCTCTCCTTGGTCCATGTTGTTGCCCACCTTGAGAACATCAATGATGAAGTTAGGCAACCTAGCACTATCACCATTGCACTTGCCCTAATGTTGCTGCTACTACAATAGTGAAACCCTCGTTCACTTACAACATCAAACCCTAGCTGTTACTACTTTCTGTCTTGTGACATGTTGATTATGGAGGAGGTGCACTAGCCCAGTGGAAAAGAAACATGGTCACAGAGCTGTAGTTGCAAACAACATCCATGTCCTAGCCTAAAACACCCACCAAAACCTCCTCAACTAGTTGTAGGGCCTTCTCCAAATCACTTACTAGGATTGTCGAGCTCCTTGCGTGAGCCATGCCTATCTTCCAAGTCTACGGCACCTGCAACCATGCCCTAAATCTAAAATATAATAATTATATTTTTTATATATAATGTCTATATAAACTAAAAACTATAATTTATATATATAATTATATATAAGATATATATAATTATAATCACATTAATAATAATATATCATAGTAATTAAAATAAACTAATAACTAATATTATTATTCACCTCTAAACTAAACTATAATAAACATTAATTAATATAAAATCAATTGAAATGCATGTCTTTGAAAAAATACTTATTAAAAATTAAACCAATTTTTGGGGTTTAACAAGCCTTGTCGACAAAGCCCATGTGGATATGTGGCCCCATCAATGTAATGTAAAAATACTATAAATATGTGTGACTGCCTTAGAAATTTTCACATTTTCTCATAAACACCAAAGGAGTTTTTCAAATTTTCAAATCCCAAAGCCTTTTAGAGCCCATAACTTCCTAACCATTTGTCCAAATCACTCCATTCTTCAATCTTATCACTCTTGGAGGTAAGCTCTTAATCACGAGGGCCACAAATGTTCCATTTTTGGATAGAAATGTTTTTTGCCATTTTTTTTAACTTCCACAAAGGTTTAGCTAAGAAATCAACATTTAAACACAAAATTACAAAAGTTAAACCATTCCAATGAGCTTTGGTGACACTTATAATAAAAATTAATTAATAAAATAAGAATAAAATAATCAGTCTACCATGGTCCAACTATAACTAAGTGTAACTAACTAACGAAATAAGGTACTCAAATATTCTAAGTTACACATTATATCTACTAATCTGCAGATGTGTTGTGACTATAGATGGCATCAAAAGGTAAACACATGAAAGAAGGAGGACTATCTCAACCATGAGAGAAATGACCAAGAATTGGAAGGGGTCAAGAACAAGCCTAGGAAGAACCAATTACAACCCATGCCATGGGACCTCTTAGGGAAGAGACCTAAGTTGAGTTTATTCATCAGATTCAAGAACAAGTGGTAGCAATAGAACATTCCCACTAGGATGAGGCAGTAGCTCAGTAAGAAAACCTTAAGGTGACCTTGACGAAAGCTTTCCTAGGCTAAATCAAATTCAGGAAGGTCTAGAAAATAGTGCTTCATAAGTTAAAATTTAGCTCTTTCTTGGAGCAAGCACCTAAAAAGGTATAGGACTAATTAAAGACCTCTCCCATGTGGCCAATTATCACTTCTAGTATGGAGTGGTATATGTGAGAGACATTCTTATTTTGGAATAATAGGCAGGCTAGTTCAAGGTCAAAATCAAGCACATTTCAGTGTCCTACTCAGTGTAGGCCATTGTAGAGGCACTTAGGTTGCTTGAAATTGGGGTGAATCTCACCAAGATTCTGATGCAGACAGATCCCAGCATAAAAAATCAATGGGTTTAGTGGTGCTATGGTGTCGATTGCAAGGAGCATGACATGCTTACACTAGCATAAAGAATCCACTACTAAATTACAATATTTCACCTAAACTCAAGGATGAGGCCCAGTAAGATCACTACTTTTTTTCCTGTGCATGTGCTACTTTGAATGGAAGATTCTCCATCAACCTTCCATAGCTAATCTATCTAGAGATAGAGAAGCAATTCAAGGAGAATGAACATGGAAGAAGGGTACTCCCCTTTTCATGCCTCATCAGAAAACTATGTTGAAGGGGATGAATAGTCCACTACACTAACAATGTTATCTAATGCACATCAACCACTAATTGTGTAGAGATGATGAAAGATAAAATGCCTACAATAACCATTTAAAAAGAGGAGAAGCAACCAATACCTCCACCTATCACTCAGAAAATTATGTTAAACATCGTTGTAACATCTAACAGTTGTGCAAGTATCAAGAATGGCTCTTGAGTGAGCAAGAGAAAAAAGTAGGCATGAGTGGTGAAGACTCATCTATGTACCATCCAATAATGAGTCACCTGAATAAGATGGCTAGAATAATCAACCTAATGGGAGAAGGTGGATTTGTTTGTAGTTGTTTATGAGGTCGAATCTGAGTGCTAGAGAGGTAACGATATCTCTTTTAGAACAACAACAACTCTCAGAGATTTCTATGAATGTCACGACCTTCTCAGTGCCTTTGGAGGAGAATGAGGAAACAACAATATTGGTGATGCAGCACTAGGGGCAAGAAATAGCAACAAAGATGGTTGCTAATAGAATTTCCAAAATATTCAATGCACCTACGACATCTATATCAAACATCACTACACTTAAAGATGTGTAGATGTCTGCAAGGACTATAAGTAGAAGATTAGGCATAGCATAACATGAATAAATACTTGACCAAATGGTAGGTATAAGGCAATTACTTTTGAATGTATTTAACCTACTAGATAATATCACTACAACCTAGTTTGAGTTGGTAGAGGCTAGGGGCAAAAATATTATATTGGAGGGGCAACTTGAAATAACCAAGGAGCTGAATAAATGCCTGGCTATGAAGATTTTCAAATTGAGATCCTAGATTGTTGACCCTGCATTTCTCAACCCAACATTAACAAGATATGAAGCTCTTAAAAAACCTCACACCATGCTAAAAGGGGTTCAGGGTGCAATAGAGACAACAATGTTCTACTGATTCTTAGTAGAGGCCACCTAGCACAAAATTTAGATGGCCTTGGATCTAACCCACTAGTAGAATGTGTAACTAATTGTAGAAAAACATAACCTATGAAATGTTAATGTGTATAAATAATAATTGACCAATTTTATCCATCAACAAAAGGAGCAAATAGCTGGAGCAAACACAGAGTTAAGGATATTGGTAGCTAAGAATAAAAACCTCTCTATCAAGGAGTTTTATGCCCTTCACCAAAAGACTACAATAGAGGTAGCCACCTGGAAATCAAAGGCTTTCAAATTTGAGAGAGTCAAGGATTACTATAGAGACCAAGTTGGCCTACAAAAGGAAGTAAATGAAAAACACATTTAAGTAGCAAGGCAAAGTTGAATGAGATCCTCTAGTAACTCCAATCAGAACATGAATTATAATCATCCATCATTGATGGGATTGATTAGTAAAATAAAGTAGAAATTCACCTAAAGAAGTTGCAGATAGAAGAAATGATTGAATATATGGAGCTTCCCAATCTCTAGTACACAAACCTAGCTATGTTGACTATCGAACAACAGCGGTTAGAACTGGAAATGTAAGTGGCCAACTCATACCTATTATACAAGGTCAAGTCCAAGCATCACAAAGGAACCAAGTAAACACTTGAAGAGGTAAACACTAAACTCAAGGTTTTCGAGTTCAAATATACTGCTCAAAGATCCACTACTAAGAGCTTGGCCAAAAGAATTAATGACTACCAAGAGTTGCAAAACGTATTCAAGGCATTCAATGTTGAATGTAGATAATTCACTACCTAGTTTTTCACTGTCTAGAAACTATTTCCAGTAATGCCCTGTCTATGGAATATCCTCATTCTAGCCCATATTAGCGATGTTGCATGGACTTTGAATGATCCTTGAAGCAAGGAAAAGAAGATGAATGTATTACTAGATGTGTTTCCCCTTCCACTGAATGTAGCCTACTGCAGCATGATAGCCATAGCTTCCTCAGCCATTGCACATGCTTGAAGCTAGCGAAGGTTATTTAGAACCTCAAGAACCTCCACCACCTAGCACCGTTTGATCTTTTTAATCATCTTTATGCCATCAAAGGATGTGCCATCTAGTTTGAGTAATTATGTCATGGTGTTCAATTTTGTATCATGAACACCATAAATTTTTGTAATGATGTTGATTTGTACACTCAAGCACTCAGTTTTGTTATGTCAAGAGTTAGTTAATAATCCTATACCTTCCCAATTTTGTAAAGGAACTCTAGGATGAGTTTTTATTCAATTGTGGGGGTAGGACGAAGTGTCAAAGTGTTGCATCGATGGGACCCCATTAATGTGGCCTCATCAATAGGTCCCCATCAATACAACTTAAATGACATGGTGTTTTCCTATTGATATGGCCATGTCAACATAGCATTTATTGTGTTCATGAGGCCTCATCAATGCAGCTGCATAATAAAGTTTATAAATATGCACTCACAAATCATGTTTATGGATGTCATATGATAGTTGTAGCAGAGTTATTATAGTTTTGTCATTTGAGAGTTAGAATATATTTTTGAATGCCCACAGCAAGAGTTAGAAACTGTATGGATCTTTATTCAAGCACTAACATACCTGAGCACACCAGTGTGAATGGTAATAAAGATGAGCCTTTTGATCAAACCTTGTAGCACTTGGAATATATTAATGATTTATTTTTTACATTTACTATTTTCATTAACTATGCAATTAATTAATATAAAATAGACTTTAATTAATTAATTAATTAAGCTAAATAGATTTAACACATAAGTATGACCACTTCAAGCATAACATACAACACTTGGTAATCCTAGAAGCACTTAATGCTTAGTAACCCAAGAATGTTGTATGTGTTCATGATGTGTACAGAAAGTGGAACCGAATGCTTATGTTATGATAGTTAGTTATTAATTAATAATTAGACTAGTTAAATTGGTTCATAAGTTAAGTTCAACTTGTTTTTAATCGTAGATGAATAAAATATAAAATAATGAAAATCATATGCCTCAACTACACTTAACCATACAACCAAGCTTCATAGGTGTAGTTGGGAAGACAATGATCATCATGATTAGATTTCATGTCTTGGGACTAGTGTACGTGAGAACTTAGGGTCTACTAAATTCAACCAAATTGCATGTGAACACTTGTAATTCGTATGGTTAGGCATAGGATATACTTGTTGCTCATCACCTATAACTATGGATGTTGCGACTAATGATATTGCTCAAATAATTATGATGGAGCTCCACTTGGATAATAGGCTTATTATTGGTGGAACTTCCTTGGGTTTCCTTGAGAATAAGGGAACCTTCTAGGTGCTTACCATTTTGGCAATCTAGCATTCAGAGCATATACCCTAGATTCCTACAAGTATGATAAAACAAGGTAACATCCCTTAGGATTTTCATATTGGTAGATGTCACACCCACCATCATTATCTAATTC
Source organism: Gnetum montanum (assembly GCA_015680685.1). NCBI lineage: Eukaryota > Viridiplantae > Streptophyta > Gnetopsida > Gnetales > Gnetaceae > Gnetum > Gnetum montanum. Next base: position 35,429 of record MNCI01033388.1, read on the forward strand.
AGAATCCCCAACCTCTTCTAGGATAGTAGCTTTTCCTTTACCCTTTTGGTGGGCATGTTCAACTTCCTTCCTTCTCTTTTGATCACGATCACTAGCTTGCTCTTTGGATGCCTCTGCTATTTTTAGAGTGGTTTGAAACCTTTCATTCAAAGAGCCCCACATTTTATCTACCTTAGGAAAAATTTTGGAAATAGATTTCTAGATCATCAAGGTTTTTTGTTGTACTACTTCATCAAGTGGTACCTCCTTCTCATTGTCAAAAATTCAAACTTCCATTTTTTTATTAGAAGGATCCCAGTTGTACTCCTTTGCACTTTCTCTTTTTTTGAGCTCTTCATCTTCTTTAGAAACCTAAATAAGCCTTAGGATCTAATAGGCTTTAAGTTCTAACAATCTTCCTTAGGCATAAATACCAAGAGTTTTCCTTGATTCTAATTAAAGCCCATCTATGATATGGCAAAGCTACTCCCTTTGAGAATAACCATGGGAAGGACATTAGTGTAAAAGGGAATAATACCTACCCATGGATGTGTCCAAGGGTTCATGTGTTCCTTTTCTTTAGTCTTGGATCTACTTTCTTGAGTTGGATACTCAAGGGTACATTTAATATTTTTGATTAAGCAACTCAAGCATCATACTTCATTTATGAATTGATTCTAGCGCCAAGGAGCAATAGCAACTTTTTGCTTCTCTTATGAGTATTCTAAGAAATAGTAAGTTTTTACAATTTTTTTTCTATGTTCTACAAGGCACAAGCATCATGGAAGGCTTGTAGATAGTTTCGTGGATCTAAATTGTATTCCCCTCAAATTTTTCGATGTTGTTCATATCCAATCACTTTATTTAACTATCTTTCACATGCCTTGTTGGAATTCTAATTACCTCTATGATGTTCAGCATGTTTTGAGTAGCATGAAAATGCTCATCATAGTCATGGCCTTTGTGATGGCCATGATTCCTATGATGCACTCTACTATCCCTTCTCTTGTGCTAGTGGGCCTCCCTTGAATGCCCATGCCTGTGATCTTGATCATCTTGGAAAGCTCTATAATCATGATCATCTTTGTCCTGTCACTCATGTCCATCATGGTCACATCCTCTACAGCTTCAGTTAGAGCTAGAGGAGGAAGAAGAGAATGATAAAGGTGAGGAGGAAGGAGGACTAGCACTGTGGTGCCTACCACCCCCTCTTTAGTGGTCATAGCCACAATCATTATTATGATTTCTATCCCTATCCCTACCATGACTCCCATATTTGGATCCCCCACGATCATAGAACTCATTCTTGCCTAAACCAGGATTGTTTATAGTCGACCGAAAGTTTTGGTTCAATCCCCCTTCATCAAAACCAAGCAGAGAAGAGTTAGTAAAATGAGAATCCCTACAGAAGGGATCCTCATTATCTTTTAGGCCTACTAGAAATGAGTTATTGAACCATTTTCCCTCTGTAGTTTCATAGTGTTTCTCCTATTTTCAATCAATTTTATGTTTTACTTCAATGAAATGATAATCCCTTAAGTCATGGTCTTGCACAACATATTTACCATGGAGCCCTTAGATGTTTGACCTCATAAGAGTTTGTTGAAACATCGTAGGAACTGATCAATCAGGTAGTAACACAATGTTGCCCTCCATCTCTCTCCACTACATATGATCATCCTGATGCAGCATGAAGGTGAAATCGAACACATACTCATTAGGATGAGTATATACCACATGGCATTACTAGGGCACTAGCTGATTTGATCGTTCATTTCATTGATTGGATCTGTGCTCAATTTTAGATAGAGAATCATCCCTATGATAAGAAGGCATCTTAAAGTAGAAGAAAATTCATAGTGTGCTTTTTTATAATTCCTGTTAGTATTAGAATAATTGTAACTTTTAGAATAATTTTGACTTTAAGGTTCAATCCAATGATATAAATGATTTTCACCAACTCCTAGTAGCACATGAAACTAACCAAAGTCCCTAATAATAGCACCAATAATGAGCAGCAAGTATACCCTCTACCCAACCATATAAATCACTGGCATTCACTCAATGATCTAGTCAAATTTCAAGAACTTTAGCTTTTTAACTACACTAACTCTAGGAGGTGAAACTAATTATAGCAATTGTTGTCTTCCCAGTTGCACTTGTGAAGTGCAAGTGTATGGTTAAGTGTAACTAAGGCATATGATTTTTATCATTTTATCTTTTATGAATTAAGGCACTAGTGAATAAAGAATAAAGTAATCTTAATATTTAACTAACTAATTAATCTAAGAAATAACTAATGTCTAACTCTTGCTAGCATAAGCATCCATTCCCACTTGTCATACACATCTTGAACATGTTTAATGCTACTAGGTTATTAAACATTACATGTTACTAGGATTACCAAGCATTACACGTATGTTCAAAGTGGTCCTACATATGTTTGCTATATGATGAATCGCAAGTGCCAGGCCCCAATATTGAATACTCGATATTGGGTACACAATATCGCAGCCTGGACAATGATATCAAATACACGATATCATGATTCTTGTGTAGGTCTATAAATATAGCTCTCAGGCGCACAAGAAGGAATTCTTTTGGTAGGTCTTAGAGTAGAGTCATTTTGTTACTTTTTAGTTCCTTCCAAGTGCATGCCTACAGTGTGATGATTGTAATTGTACAGAACCTTTATTCGAGTGTAACATACTTGGACACTTACATAACCGACAATAGAGATTGAGATTACTCCATCATTGCAGCATTCACTTAGCTTTTAATTGCTTTAATTGTTAATTATTAGTTATCATTTTCTTAGTTGATGTTTCTTTATTGTCATTTACTATTTCTATTGTTAATGCAGAATGAGTACGTCTTAATAATGAACATTTAAGCATAACTACTTGGTAACCCAATGGCGTATTTAGTAGTACTCAAGTAGTTTGCACTTGGTAAGCCCAGAAGTAGTACATGAGGTCCAAGATGTGTACAGATGATTAAGGATGGATGCTCATCGCACTTAGGCTAGCTTAGACTTTATTTTCCATTGTCTATTAGTTGACTCAAGTTAATTCCCATTGACTTTAGAAGTAGCATAATAATTAGGAATCACATCATACACCTCACTCTAGACTAAACCATAAGTGATAAAGAAAATACTAGTCTAGGTGGAAAGATAAAAAACTATGATCAACATGTAACTATCTAGGTGCCACAACTAGTCTATCTGTGGAGTTCGACCAAATCGTACGTACAGACTCATATTTGTATGGTTGAGTGTAGGGGTACCTAGCCACTTATCATTAGCACCGTTGCCAAGGACAATGCTAGTTATCTAGGTTAGTTATATCATACAAGATAGCTGTAACAAAGTATTAATGATATATCCTTTAGAAAAAAATTAATTAAATTCAATTAAGTCACACAAAATCCACAACAATGTCTCTCTTATAGGACAATGATAACACAACAACTAGCAAGGCAATTCATTAGAGAACCAATGCAATTTATGATGAAGAAGAAGTTTGGAGTACTCAACCTTATGCAAGAGTTTCATATGTTCATGAACACCGCAACGATACTCAACGACTCTTGTTATCCAACTCAGACACCTTTAGTGAGGATGGGACATCCCATGGAATGAGGGGGCCCATAAGGCCTAGGACCTTCTCAATGATTAGCAAGAAAACATTAGGGGATGATTGGAAGACTTACAAAAGTCATCACGAGCCTTCCAGCTCTTTCTCTTCCTCTACTTCTTCAATGTTAGGTCATGACACAAATGACTATTTCATAAGGGGTCAACATACAAATAAAAATTGAACCCATAGGAAAACTTAGGAATGCCAACATGAATAAAGACACCATCATCCCAACTCACAAACTCATAACCTACTGATGATGAACCCCTACTAGCCACTAAGAGCCTAATGCATATAACAGAGACTATTCAAATATCCCACAGGCATTGGAAGGAAAGTTGTCTACCCAAGCTTGATTTAAACAACTTTTCCAAGTTTTCAAGAGGCTATGATTTAGATCCACAACATCATTTACAAGCCTTCTACAATGCCTATGAAAAGAAAAATATTGATAATAGGTGGCAAAAACTTAGGCTCTTTCCTATGACACTTGTTGGCCAAGCCAAAGTTTAGTACATGTCTTTAAAGCCAAAATCAATTCACTATTAGCCAACAATGGTAGAACTCTTCAACGAAAGATATCAAACATGTGCAAGAGTGTAAGCCTTAAGGAGACAAATCTAAAAGTGGAAACAAAGGCAACATGAACCCTTGGACATGGCCTTAGAAAGATATTATTCATTGTTAAACAAATGCCTGGGCCATGGGTTCTCCAAGGAAAGGCTAATGTATCACATCATGGATGGGCTCTATAATGAAACAAGGGAGACCTTAAGAATGTATGCCCAAGGTCAACTATATGAGCTACAAACCCACCAATTCCAAGAGCTTATTAAGTAGGTTGCAAAAGAAGAAGGAGAAATAGCTAAATGGGAGAACGTTGAAAGATATCAATAGGATCAAAACCTCAAAATTACAAAGGTCCATAATTATGAAGAGGAGAAACCAACTCACCTTAAGGAGGTGGCATCATCTCCATCTTTGCCAATACTACAATCACAAGACAAAATTGAGGCAAAGAGCAATAACATGATGGAATGGGTACATAAAAAATATGGAGAATATGAAAACATTATTAGAGGTGGAACCATGCAAGATCACTTGAACAACTAGAGAAAATAGAGGATGCCAAAATTAGAAATAGGATAGAACACCATTTGACAATTGGAAAGAAGGGTTGAAGAAAATAAGGATAGGAGGCCAACTGCAAATTACACAGATCAATGTGATGTTTTCCTGTATGATCACCCTAAAGGCCAATTCCCAATCTTTTCATATTTACATGAGCATTGGGGAGGAATGCTACATCCAAATTTCATACAAAAATACCATGTTCAACCATAGTGGCAAAA
>MNCI01033388.1:51104-110822 GCA_015680685.1 Gnetum montanum
TTTTTTTTTGTACTAATTTAAATTTCACCCTTAGTAGTAATTTTCTAACAACTAATGCATTTTGAATATTAAAATACTAGGAAATTATAAGAATCTACACAACCATATCATCTCTAAACTTGCTTCTATCCATAATCAATAAAGTTACTAGAAATTGAAGTTTTGAAATTTGGGTTATAACCCTTCCTAAAACAAAATTCAAATTTATAGTTAAATATATGTTATCTAAATTAGCAACATCATTTACATCCATGTAGCCAAAATATTTGAATTATTATTTCCAAAATATAAATAACTAAAATGTATCCTTTTAGGTATCTAAGAATCAACTTCATATCAAGTTCATGGTTTCAACAATAATTGGTCATGTATATACTAATAATACATACTACATATACTCTATTTGGACAAGTACATATCATAGCATACTTTAAATATCCAACAATAAATGTATAGGAAATAACTTTTACCTTTGCACTTTCTTATTTTGGATTAGGATAGTCTTTCTTAAGCATCATCACCTAAAATCTCAATACTCATCTTACTAATGTGAGGTTTGGGAGGGTAAATGGATGAATGAAAGCCTAATCTCTTTTAAGTAGCTCCATCCAGGCTCAAACACAAGTCTTACAACTTGAGAAATAAACATCATACCATCACTTCAAGTGATGGATTGGGATAGTCTTTCTTAAATAACTAGAAATGTCATAACACCTTTTTAATATACTTAATATGCTACAGTTGGAATAAGCATAGCTTTGGAAGCCATTTTGCAAGTCAAGTATTTGAAGTTTTGCCAATCTTAAGGATTCCTAATGAAGATATTCTAGTAGAGAAATTTTTGACAAAGAATAATTTGAATATGGAGAATACCAATGTCTTTGAGACTATGGAGACAATGTAAATGATGCTAAAGCTTTTCATTTTATTTTACATAATGATTTATTTGAATCTCTATAAAAAATATCACTACTTGATATATCCTTCTAGCTTTATGTACTAAACTAAAAGTTTTATACCAAATAATAAAGTTATTCTTTAACACTATGTACTTATTATTTTGCATGACTATTATATTTCTCAATCTTGTTTGATTGTTGAACTTGAAAATTTTGAAATTGTTAATAAAGCTTTAGATTTTATTGCTCAAAAGTGAAAAGTAAATTTTAATTCCAATAAATTCAATATTTCTTATTAAATTGAATTATAAAATCTTCAACTTATTTTTTAAATTTTTGAAAGTGAAATTGTTAGTAGCATTGGTATAATCCTTAAAAGAAAGTTACAAACATTATCATATGATCATAAGAATATTGATGAGTCATCATTTGTGTGCATCGATGGGATCCTGTTGACATCATCCCATCAATGCAATCATGTCGATGCATGGTTTGTTGCATTGATGTATACATGTCGATATAGTATCTTGCCTTGCCTATAAATACATGCTTACCAGTTGCATTTATGGCATCCAATCATTAGTTGCTAGCTAAACTCTTGCATTTTTTCTTCCTAGAGTTAGAATATTTTTAAAGTACTTGTAGTAGGAGTGAGAAGTGTACGGATCTCTATTTGAGCACTAATGTACCTGAGCACTTCAGTGTAAATGGAAATAAAGAAGAGCTTTCTTTATAAACCTTGCACCACTTGGACTTGGCTTAATGTTAAATTAATACATTTATTATTCATACATTTTAATTTAATGCATCAGATTAATTAATTAATAGCAATTAATTAACAAACATAAGTACAACCACTTTGAGCATATGTTAACACTTCGTAATCCCAATAGCACTTACACTTGGTAACCCAATAGTGTTGCAACATGTTCAAGATGTGTACAGAAACTAGGAAAAAATGCTTATGTTAGGATTCACTAAGCATTAGTTGGTCATTAAATTAAATAAACATTTAATTACTTATTTTCAACACTTAGGAGAATTAAAGAAAAAACATAAAAATGATAAAAATCATATGCCTCAATTAGACTTAACCATATCTTTGCAATTCACAACTAAAACTAAGAAGACAATGATCATGTTCATTAGATTCATTACATAGACCAAGTGTACTTAGAGAACTAAAGTCTACGGAATTTGACTAGATTGCTTAGTGAATGCTAGCGATTCATATGGTCAAGCGTAGGGACTGCTTGCTACTCATCATTGGCACCATTGTCAAGGACTTTACTTAGCTACATGCACTACCTACAAGTTGGTGAGATTATATAACAACATTGTAATGAGCCCTAAAGTCAACATCATTAAGAATAATAATAATAATAATAGAAAAATCACACTATTTCTCTTCCAATCTAATATGACTTCTTCTCATAGGGGAGATTCTTTGCCACCATATGAAGGCAGTTCCAATCAACAAAGGTATGAAGGGTCAAAACCACCTATTCCCTAGCAATGCAAAGTGGTTTATACTCATCTAGATGAGAATGTTCTAGACTTCACCTTCATCTTGCACTAGAATGAACAAATGTGATGGAGGAACATGGAGGGTAACATTGTGTTGTCACCCAATTGATTAATTCCTATGATGCTACTCAACACTCTCATGAAATTGGGCATCATAGGGCTCAATGCTAAAAACAATGTGAAGGATCATGAATATTAGGATAATTATCCCACTGATGTACAAGGGAAGAAAGATTTGCAACAAGAGGCTCACTACGAGGCATTAAAGGGAAAATAGTTCACAAACCTCTTGTTCCTACTAGGCCAAAAAGAAGGAGAAGATACCTTCTCTAGGAGTTCTCAATACAGTGACTCTCCTCCCCTCTTCTTTGATGAAAGGGACCTTAAAAAAAATTTACCATCCATTATAAACAATCATGGTTTGGAAAAGAATGGGTCCCATGACCATGGGGGCTCCAAAGGAGGGAGTCAAGGCAAGAACCAGGACAAGCACCATGACAAAGATAAACATGATGATCATGACTATGACTAATGAAGGAGTATTAGGAACCATTCTAGTGCTAGTCCTCCTTCCTCTTAACCTTCATCATCCTCATCTTCTGCCTCCTATAACTCAAACTAAAGTCGTAGATGATGAGACCATGATGGAGGTGACCTACGGGATACAGATGATCATAAGGTCCATTAGAATAGTAGAGACCAGGGGCATGGGAAATCAAGGAAAGACCCACCACCACACAATAAGGGACAATAGAGGGAATCATGGCCATCACAGTGGCTATGACTATGATGAGCCTTTACTTGTAATAAGAAACATGTTGGACATTGTAGAGGTTGTGAGAACTCAAACAAGGTATGTGAAAGATAGCAGAATCAAATGGTTGGACATGAACAATATCTCTAGATTTGAAAGGAAATACAATTTAGATCCACAAAATTATCTCTAAGTCTTTCAAGATGCTCGTGCCTTACAAAAGATTGAAAAAAATGGCAAAAGATAAATCTATTCCCTATGATACTCATCAAGGAGGCTGAAAGCTAGTACTAGGTCTTAGAACCAGAATCAATCAAACAATGGAGTATGATGCTTGAGCTCTTTAGTGACAAGTATCAAACATACTCTTGAGTATCTAATCTAAGGAAGTAGATCCAAGGGTGGAGACAAGGAACACATGAATCCTTGGATGTGACTATGAGTAGATATTACTCTCTATTGCGAAAATGATAAGGCCATGGCTTTTCTCAAAGGGAGTAGATCCGTCATATCATAGATGGTCTTGAAACAAAAATGAAGAGAACTCTTTGGGTCTATGCCTAAGGGATACTTTTAGAATTAAGAGTTCATCAAATACAAAGACTAATCAACTAAGTGGCCAAAGAAGAAGATGAGTTGAGAAAAAAGAGAAAGTGTAGAGCAGTACAACCAGGATCCCTCCATTCACAAAAGTAAGGTCTAGTTTTTTGACAACAAAGAAGAGGCACCACTTGATGAAGTAGTGCAATGTAAGACCTTTTCAATACAAAACTTAGTTTTCAAAATATAAGCTAAGGTAGACAAAATGTGTAATTATTTGGACAAGGATTTCCAAACTACTCGTAGAATTACTAAAGAGTCTAAACAGTAAGGTAATGATCATGACTAAAGGAGAATGAAGGAAGTTAAACATGCCCAAAAAAGAGGTAAGAACACTATAGCTACCATTGAAGAGGTTGTGGAGTCTAAAATAAATTATAATGGTGGGTGTGACATCTACCAACATGATGATCCTAAGGGATGTTACCCCATTATGTCACACTTACAGGAGTCTAAGGTGTATGCACTAAATCCTAGATTGGTGAGAAGGAAAGAACCTAGGAAGCTTCCTTATCCTCGAGGTAACTACAAGCAATTCCATCAACAATAAGCCTACTATCTCAGTGGAGCTCCACCTCAACCTCATGATAAATAATAGTACAGGAAGCACCCACAATCATGGGGATGCCACCATCAAGATAGTAGTATCTTTACCAATAGCCAAATCTATATGGGTACTATGTTCAATAGTTGATTTCTCCATGTGACTCTTCCAGTCATGCATCTTTCCAACACCACTACTACTCTCCTAAGTATTACAGAGCTCAATATCCAAGAGGGAAATCCCCATTTCCATGATACCCTTCTTATTCTTCTACATTTGTACATTCATCCTCAACTCAATTTCCACCAGCTCCATCTATGCAACACAAAATTCCTACCGAACCATAGGAAAGAAACATCACATGGGTTGTTAAGTTATAGTCAAATATCCAACTAAGTGGTTTGGAAAATAAATCTCAAAAAATACCTTTATTCCAAACCAATAGCCCTTCTAAGCCATCACTGACACCTACAGCTGATGACCCTACTTATCCTTCATCCTTTGCTACATCATTCAAGAACCCTTCAAATTAAATACCTTCCAAAGTTCATACTATAATGTTAACTCATGCGGTCACTAATTAAATAAAGGCTAGCCACCTTCCTAGGAAATGATATAATCCTAGGAGTCCACTAATTTACCTATAAGTCGCTAGGAATAAGCCTTAAAAGGCTCTTTTAGATTCATGTTCTTGTGTAAATTTAATCTTCTATGAAATGTACAAAGCCTAGTACTTGCCTCCTCTCAAGAAGAGCAACATTCGTCTTGAGTTAGCAAATTAATCCATCACCTTTCCCTTGGGATTGGCAGAGGACATTGTAACCACCATTTGTGAATGATCCTATCCTACTAAATTCTTGGTGATTCATGTAGAAAACTACAAGGGGGACTTTCCAATCATCAAGGGAAGGGCTTAGCTAAGCATAATAGATGCATGATTATGAATCAGAGACCTCTCCTTGGAAATTTTTGAGGAAAATGATTTTGGAAAGATCAAGAGAAAGCATGTTTCATGCATTGCATATAGTGACATAGGGTGTAACTGCGTGTAGAAATTATGAACCATGAAAAGTACATCAATCGCAGCATGTAGGTAGTGTGCCAATGTAAAAGAAATCCAAAGGTGTCTATATGTATCAACCAGAAAATAGGAGGATACCCAATGGCTAACTATATTTGAAAGTAGCTCAACTTTGTACATGCAATAGACTAAGACCATTACAAGTGCCTACATCGAAGGCATGAACGAGATAGAGCAAATCCATCACCAACTCACTAATGAACCTAATTACATAAATTTGGGAGAGTTCAAGATCCCTGAAAGTTTTAAATAGGAGCTCCTTAAGTTGAAAACTCTCCTGGCTAGAATGGAATATGCTTTCCTAGAAAATGGTAAGCTAGTTATTATCAATGTCAATCTTGCTTCTGCTTAGAAAAAGAAGTTGTTGGAGGTGGTCAACAAATGGCCAATAGCCTTTTCTTGGTCATATCATAAACTCATTGAAATTGATTCTAGAATATGCTAGCATTGCATCTATATGGATTCTTCCATTAAATGAAAGAGGTAGCTGTAGTGATGGTTGAACCCCAAATTGAAGTAGATCATGAAAGAGGATATTGAACAACTTCTCAAGATGGGGTTCATCTATCCCATTCTGGATAGCAAGTGGGTTAAACCATTTGTGATAGTGCCAAAGAGATGAAAAATGAATGATTTGCATCAATTTTAAGCTGTTGAACATGGCAACATACATGGTTATAGTGGCTACAACCAAATTCATCAAAAAATCAGGCCAAAATAGCATTCACGAGTCCCTAGGGGACTTTTGCATATAGAAAGATGCTATTTAGCCTATGCAATTCCCCTGCCACATTTCAATGCCTTATATTGGACATCTTCTAATAATAGATTGGTAGTGGGGTGGAAGTCTTCATGGATGACTTCTCCCCCTATATTGATAGATTTGAGTAAGCCTTGGATTATCTTGAGCAAGTGCTAAAGAGGTGCATGGGGACAAACCTTAGGCTTAACAAGTAGAAAAGCCACTTGATGATCCAGGAAGGCATTGTATTAGGGCACAAAATTTTACAAAAATGGCTTGAAGTGAACCTTAAAAAACTAAGGGTCATCCAAGGAATTACCATACAACCAGAAACAATTAAACATGTGAGGTCATTCATTGTACACACTAGCTACTACTGGAAATTTGTTGAGAATTTCTCTAAGATTGCTAAACCATTAGTGGAGCTAACAAAGAAATATAGTCTATTCATTTGGACTAAGGAATGCGAATGTGAATTCTAGCAACTAAAGCAATAGCTTGTAAAAACTTCAATTCTATGAGCATTTGATTGGTTAAGGCACTTCCACATCATGATAGATGCATCTAATTATGCTTTGGAAGTCATGCTTACATTTTTGGATAATCAATCATGTTCTTACTAGTTCCACTACACAAGTAAAATCATTGTGGGTTCACAATTAAACTACAACATAACAAAGAAAGAACTAATGATGATGGTGCTTGCCTTGAAAAAAATTTAGACACTATGTGTTTATGTGCAAGGTATTTGTGTACAAAAATCATAGTGAAATCTGGTTCCTAATGAATAAGCCAACGATGAGCTCCCATGTCATATAGTGGTAAGTGATTCTGTAGGAATTTGATCTCACCATGGTAGATGGAAAGGGGACTAAGAACGTGGTTGCTAACCATCACATCCGCATTTCCAAATGATTTTTCTACCTAAAGAAGATGGTGCCTTTTTATAACAAGTGTTATTGTTATGTTAACAAAGACACGAAAAGGTAGTTGTAATTAAGACCTGAAAGGACATGTTGTAATAACACATGTCTCTCAAGATGACCTTTAGGGTTTACCCTACGGCATTTATAACCAAGGTTAGAGGTCATGCAAACATGAAGTGGTGAAGTTAGTGCAGGCAAGTCATAGGAAGCTAGGTGAAGTAGGATAGGAATTGGATTAGTCATTTCTTCTAGCCAAGTTATAGGCCTAACTATGGTTGCAGTATTAGATTGCCTCTAATGGATAGATGCAAAAAGAAGAAAACCCCAAGGAACACTCTAAGAGCATGATCCAAATATGTTATTCCATATCAATAAAGCATTCTTTTCTTTTAGTTTTTGCATTCTTCCTGTTATTTCGTTTATACATAATTTCGAGTATCACATTTAGTATATTTTCTTTGTACACATAATGTCTAAAATATCATATATTTGATGTTTTCCATGAAATTTGGGGATGGGATGTCACATTGACCAGTTGTCTTAGTTAAGATAGAACAACAAAGAGGTGGAGAGCCCACTTTTAGACTAGTTTCCTAATGAACTCCTCTTTACTAGTGCTTTAACTAAACAAATGTCTAGTGCAACCAACTGGTACAATGGCATTCTCAACTATTATCTCACTCAAAAGATGCCATAGGAGTGGGACAATAGGAAGAAATTATAGTTTCTTCACCAGGAAAAATGCTTCATGGAAATCAATGGAAATATTTACAAGATGTATGTCAATGACCTAGTTCAATGGTGCATACCTGATGCTAATTAATTGGGCATGCTCCAAGATGCTCATGAGGGTCCTTGTGGGGGTTGGTATGCTGGGAGACACATGGACATTAAGATCCTCATGGTAGGGTATTATTGGCCAACACTTTTCAAGGATGCTCTCCACTTCATATACTCCTATAAACATGGCCAACACAATGGTGGAATGACAACCTATATGAAGGAACCTCAACAATGGATCCAACGACTAGAGTCGTTCGATATTTGGGGCATTGACTTCATGCGTCCCATCACTCCCATGTTGAATGAAAAGGCATATATCATAGTCACTATTGACTATTGTATAAAATGGATGGAGGCTATAACTATCACTGATTGCACATCTTCTAAGGCTATTCGGTTTGTACAAGAATATGTTGTAAATAGGTTTGGGATGCCATGTATACTTATTTTTTATAATGCTAATCATTTTATAGGCACTACCTTTAAAAAGCTCATGTAACGTTTGGGTATTAAACATAAATTAAGAACACCCTACCACCCCCAAGCCAATAGTCAAGCAAAGGATATAAATAGGAAGATAACAAAAATACTAATAAGAACCATTAGTAACTATAGGAGAGATTGAAGCACAAAACTTAATGATACCCTTTGGGCCTACTGCTTCACTTGAAAATTTCCTATTGGCTACTCTCCCTATGAGCTTGTGTACAGTAAATTACCAACACTTCCAATCCAAACAAAGTTGTGTACACTATCAATAACTTGTGACCTGGACCCTGACCTAAGTCTAACACAAAAAGAAATACTAATGAATCTTAATTTACTAAATGAGAACTGACTGGTAGCCTTGTCATCTAACAAACTGCACAAGACATTCAACAAGCAATGACATGACCTTAGAAGTAAGAAAGTAAAATTTCAACCAAGAGATAGGGTTCTATACTAGAACCCCACACACGTACCACAAAGAACTAAGTTCCAAACATTGTGGAAGGGGTCCTACATTATTTATGAAACATTTTCTTCTAAGGCCATGTTAATATATAAACCTAAAAGCCCAAATAAGAAGTTACTAGTCAACATTCAATAAATAAAACTTTCCCATGAACTTAAGAAAGCCAATGTCCAAAACACTTCAACGTATGGACATGCATTCTCAATTTTTCATATCCCCTCCTTCTAACTTAATCACAATGGAGATGGTCATCCATACTAATAAATTAAAGTGTCTCCTTAGTTTTTCACTTTTTTGTTTTTCACCATTTTTAGTATATTTTTTTCTTTCTTAAAAATTTTCCAATTTTCTTCTATATTTTACTTTATTTCATTTGGATTTATTTTATGCTTTTATAATGCTTTGTTTCTCTTCTTTATTACTACTAGGACTAAGTGCAGCTTTAACTATTGATTGATGGTGGTTTGTACTATAATGTTATTTTATTTCTAATGTCTAGATTCCATAATTGAATTTTGATGTTGATAATTAAGACATGATTTATTTTTCATGATAACAAGTAGTGAGTCCACATTATCCATCCATTCACCAAACTCTATGGTGTTTCATTGTCATGGAAGTAGGAGGTCCCTTTATTAATGAAACTTTTAAGGAACTTATGACCTTGATAGTTTTCAAAATTGGGAAGGATTAAATGGATAGACAAGGGTGTGACTTCAAGGGGATTTGACACTCTTTGTACTTGCCTACCATCTTGGATGCATAAGTGTTTTCATGGATTTCTCACCATTCCACTATCAACCAATAATAGGAAGCTAATTCTTTGCATGGTTTGGTTCCTGAAACACCACAAAATTTTGGCCTAGTACTTTCAGACGATTCAAGTTAAGTCATGCAGCTGGCCAAGCATGAGTACAACATGACCAAACTTCGATGCCTCCGAAACAGCTCCTGATGGTTCACGATTCAATAGGGAAGGTCCCCTTGGGGCCCGTAGGTGACTGCACTAGTTTTCAGCATCCAGAATTAAAGGTTTTAGGCTCAAAATACTTGTTCTTCCCTAGGTACACTTTGGTTACATTCTCTTACGCTGCACAGCATAAGGCTCAGCGTCACCAACTTTTGGAGACCTGAAACTGAGTCAAATTAGGCCAAAAATGAGCACAAGGACCCCCCATGACCTCCATTGATGGTTACCCCAGGTTCCCATCCTTCAGAATCCTAATTTCAGGCTCAAAAATGCACTATTTTCACTAGTTACGCTCAACTCATGCCTAGGTCACGCCCAAGTCATGCTGGAGCATGAGTCCAGCATGAGTGCCCCAAAACAACATCAAAATGACCTGATTTTGAAGGTACAAGGCCCCCTAAAGGTCCACTAATGGTTACCCCAAGTTCCCAGCCTTCAAAATCCTGATTTCAGGTCCAAATATGCACTATTTTCATTGGTTATGCTCAACTCACGCCCATGTCACACTGGAGTGTGAGCCCAACGTGACCAAATAGAAACTAGTCCAAACAAGTAGTCCCAAGCACAAACTCAGCATCAACTTAGCTCCTAAAGGTAGGAAATAATTCTATTGGTCAATAGGATCCAAAAAAATCAAATTTTGGGTGTGAAATATAGCATTTTGGCTTCATTACGCTCAGCTCACGCCCAACTTATGCTCAGCTCATGCTCAACTCACGCCCAGCTCATGCCCAACTCATGCTGGAGTCATGCTGACAGCATGAGCCCAGCGTGAGCTGCCAAAAGTGACCTAGAACCTTTCTGACACACGCCGAAGACACGCCAGGGTAAGATCAACTCATGCTGATAGCCTTGATGAAGCAAAAAAAAAATCTTGAACAGCCACAGAACCACTCAAATCAAGGTCTTGCAGTAGTCGATCCGAGAGACAATCCAAGTTCAAGCGAGTCGAAGTCAAATTTTAATTGCAAATTCATTCTTAATGTTCATTGTAAGCTTTACCATTTGCCAAGATCTTACGTTGCATCCATGACTGTAAGATAGCTTACGTTGTAAGATACGGTGCACCCGGTCTAGAACATAATTGCCCACGTACACCTATCAAGCGATCCGTTTTTCTCGCATCTCGCAGTCACCGATCTCATTCATTCCTACGCCCAGAAAAAATAGATAAATACCTTGTCCATTGAGATAAATAGGGTTTGGTTCGGTTGGCAAAAATTAGAAGCAAGAAAAAAACAACAAGCAATCCTGAGCCCAGACGCACGTGATTCCCAACGCCTGTAAACACCTCGCATCAGGGCTTAACGTTCGACTTGCAATGCAACTACGTTTTAACTGGTGCACATTTCATTGATTAATACAACATTGTTCATTGTTTTCAATCCATTTTTCTATTCTGATTTACTTTTCTAAATTTTTCATTCCATTGCATCTTCCTTCGTACATTCTGTTTTACGTTTATGTTCATTATGTTTCATTACGCTCATTATGCTTCATTACGTTTCGTTACTTTTCTTTATGTTACACCATTTTCTCTGTTTCACGTTTTGTGACGATAACCTTAGTGCACGCAGTAGCGTATGCTTGGTGAAGTCCTTGGTTGATCTATGTGTAGATCCTCCAAGGCACTCTACCTTCATTTTTCCAGCTTGCCCTCACATGAAGGTAGGGTCGTCTGTATCTCTCCAAAGATCTTTCGATGTTCGTTTCCTTCCAGCCTTACGCCAATGATTTTGGATAGTATAGAAATTGGTGCCAGAAGAAGGGTTGTTGCCTACCATTTGACAAAACCTTAGTCACTCCATGGTTCAAAACGTTGCACTAATTAAGCGCTAAAACCAAAACCCTCATTTATGCTGAGCTTGCTCAGACTAGATTTACTCACACTGAGCTTGGTTACGCTCAGACCAGATTTACTCACACTGAGCTTGGTTATGCTCAGACCAGTTACTCACGCTAAGCCTGCTTATGCTCAGACCAGTTACTCACGCTAAGCCTAGTTATGCTCAAACCAGTTACTCATGCTGAGCTTGGTTACACTCAGACCAGTTACTCATGCTGAGCCTGGTTCCGCTCAGACTAGTTACTCATGTTGAGCTTAGTTACGCTTAGACCAGTTACTCATGTTATGCCTGGTTACGCTCAGACCAATTACTCATTCTAAGCTTGGTTACGCTCATACCAAATTTACTCATGCTGAACTTGGTTACGCTCAGACCAAATTTACTCATGCTGAGCTTGGCTACGCTCAGACCAGATTTACTCACGTTGAGCCTGGTTACACTTAGACCAGTTACTCATGCTAAGCTTGGTTATGCTTAGACCAGTTATGCATGCTAAGCTTGATTATGTTGAACCCAGTCTGCTCAAGCTAGCCTTACATATGCTACTTACATAAATTCAGCTAGTCAAACCAGTTATACACATGGAAGCTTCCCAGATTAAAGCAACATTGCCTATTTCTGACCTTAATGCTGAAATCTCAAATCCTGTGACCGCAACTAAATCTATAGATCGTCATCGGAGAGATGAACCTTCAAGGACCAACTTGTTGGTCATTTAGATTACAAGGTAAAGACCCCGCCTATACAGTTCTCACCCGGAACAATACAACTTCATCTGTGTAAAGATCCAAGCCAACCTACCCACTGACCACGCAGAAATAGAAGAAAAAATACATTATGAGTTCACCCATAAGGGGTAACTTTATTCCCTCAGCATACGATGTGATTCCCCTCTGTGAATCTCATCATGAACTTATATCCCAGCTCCTCATGGCAAGGAGTCAAACCTTGCAATAATCCACCGGAGAGCCCCAAAATGCAGATGAGGAGGACAATTTCGTAGCTCAATCCGAACATGGGGATTTTTACTATACTCTCAACTCACATACTTATGCAAACCCATTACTTCACCCTTTCACAGGGGAGACCATGTCCCTCCATTCATTTAAAACCACTCAAGCACATGTGCCCCAACAAGAAGTTCCTACTCTTATTTCCACTCTCCCTATGACCAACTCTCAATTCACTATGCCCATCCCCACTATCCCTCCCATTACTACCTTGCCATCCCTCTTACAAGTACAACCCCAACAACCCCCCTCTCAAATTAATATAGGAACAACTTTTCCACCCCAAGTAATTGTGATGCCATCTGTGTTACCTGCAACCACATCTACACACTTCATCCCATGAGTACAAGTTCATACAACACCTTTAGCTCCTCCTGTACAACACTAGATACAAAGTCTCCCTTCGCAACCCATAGTCAGGTAATGGCTTACCCCTATTGCTCAACAATAACAACAACCTACACCTTATAGTATGCTGCCCTTAGTAGCACCCACTATAAATATTCCATAAGTGCAACGTCCGATCACTCAACAATCATCATTCCCACCAACTGTATAGTAGTCTAATCTATATGGAACTCAAACTAAACAACCTCTTGCTTCACCTAGTGCCCAAGATTAGGCTGAAGAAAAAAAATGATGCAGGAGCTAGCCAACGAAGTAGAATGCCTCAAAACTGCTAACAATGAAGAGCTTAATGTATTAGACATTTACCAAGATGATCCTATTAGCTCTTCAGTACCACCATTAACCCTACCCAAAGGAGTTTCTTTGCCTCAACTAACCAAATACAATGGGGAAGGAGACCCCAACTCCCATCTAGTCACATTCAGACTAGAATGCCTATTGCTTCAGGCATGGCCCCATGCAATCTTGCATGACTTCGCCATGTCCCTCACAGGCAAAGCATTAGACTGGTACCAAGCCTTGCGTCGTAACTCCATATCCTCTTTGGAGGATCTCTTACACTAGTTTGTTACCAGGTTTAAATACAACTTGAAACCTGAAGCAACCTTGGACAATCTGATACATGTGAAACAAGCATCGCTTGAACCTATACAAAAATTTATCCAAAGATGGAGTGCCGCACTCAACAAACTTCATGAGCCTATCCCAGAAACATACCTTCTTACGATTCTTAAGGGAGTCGTGAATGATTTCATCAAATCAAAATTGTACTATCTAAATGCACACACTCTAAGCCAAGCTTTTGTACAAATTAAGAACATAGAAGAGGTGGCTCAAAATAGCGATGACCNTAAGGGGGTCTTTGTACACACCCATAGATTGATTCTATGGTTTAACAAGGTTGGCATCGTCAAATGTTATTTCACCCCTATCGATCATACGTTGTATGTCTTGTTTGAGGGTGAAACAATAATCAGTACCATGCCCATTCCATTGATGGTACTCGCAAAATCAATCTAGTATAAAGCCTTTTGAAATAGGAGGCTCATTTGGTGTCGCTAAGCTTTGGTTTTTGACCAATTCACTAAATCGATCGTGTCTCTGGGCTACCACTAGGGACAACTACTTGTGTTTAATGGCCCCAGCCTTCAAAAGTTAATCTAACAATTGAGAAGGCTTCATGGGGAGCGGTGTGTATTGAGCAGGGTCTTTGTATGACCTTTGTTATTAGCTTGTGTGGAAGATGATTCAGTTGTATGTGCAGGAGTAGTTCTCTCATAGTTAGTGGGAGTAGTAGTTGGTCTACCTCGTTGTCCCGTGTTGGTAGGTTGAGCCTCTGCTACTGCTACTACTATTGCTTTAGCCTNTCACCTACACCTACAAAATCATTCTTCATTCATGTACCCCTTGTCAATGCAACCATAAATATGCAACTGCCTACCTGGCCCACTCCCTTTGTGGTCCGGGTGCCACCCGTGGTCGCAACCATAGAGGTACAACCACAAAATCGACCAACTCCCTTCATGATTAGGGTACCCAAACACCTTGATCTTCAAACTCCACCTCCTCAGCCACAAACCAAACTAACCCCATTTGTCATCATGGTGCCTCAAATCCCTGACACACAACCATCTCCAACTGTTCAACCGCAACCCCGACCTGCTCCATTCATCATCCAAGTCCCAAAATAACCTGATGTTCAAGCTCCAATGATTCCTCCGTGACCTTTGTGAGAACATCTTGCCAACAGACTTACTAGGGAACAGTTGGAAAAGGAATGTCGAAGTCTTGAATTGGGACCACCGAAACACACTACCTTAAACGCTGTACCTATGGCTTCGACAACCGATAAGCCAAGCACAAGTCACAAAAGCAAAACATCGGGAATGCCAGACATGGAAAACCCAACCATCACATCAGACCACATGAAAACCACTCCATAAGAGATATAGCTATTAGGTCCAATGGACCAAGTCTCAACGAGCATACTGAATAATAAAGACTTGGCCAGTGCCCTAACTCAGGTCACACAGGTGCTAAAACAAAACAAAAATACATCCTTAAGTCTATATGATCTAGTGATGACTTCTCAGGTGCACTGTGAAGCCCTAGTACGAATGCTCACTTCGATCGAGGTTAGTGAAGACCTACCTACCACTGAACCATCAATTCATGCAGTGATGTCTCCACAACAAAGATCAGGTTCCGCATCACTAGGCTTTCATCCCAAAAAACATTAAAATAGATGAAAAAATAGGAGAAGTCACCACTGCCCCTATGTTCATAACCATTCAAGTAAACTAGTTTAAAATACATAGGGTGGATGTTGATGACGAGGTAGCCACTAATGTAATACCTTTCCCCATCATCAAAAAATTAGGCCTCATGGAGCATATTCACGCAACAGCAACAACATTCCTAAAATTCTTTAGTGAGTCACGTGTCGTGGTCAAAGGCACAGTCACTTTAGATTTCATAGCAAGGGACCGGTTCCCGACGTCAGCTGAATTTGTAGTCATAGACGAGATGCCTATATTTAACTTGATATTGGGACGACCATGATTGACCCAATTAAAAGCAGTTTCCTCACCCATTCACCAAGAGATTCACTTACCTTATGAAGGTGGTGAAATCATCATACACGGTGATATGGCTACACCCAACACCTCTGCACACGTAGGCACAAACCAAGGCTCAGAGGTTGAATTCAATGAGCCTAAACAGGATGACACTATCCTAAAGATTAAATAAGATGCCACACCCATTGAAAAATAAAGTGATAACCGATCTCCAAACCGTGATCCCCCAGAAGACATGAAGACACTACAGAATGTGGAAACATCAGAGCAGACTGACATAGGATCCATTCCCCTAGACGTCTCATTGTCAGAATTACCATTTAACATAATTAGCAAAGGAGATGCTGAATATATGATTACACCAACATGCCCAACACACCATGTCAATCTTTGAAAACTAAAGAAGATACTTAACCGTTAAACTACTACTAGTCCAAAATGACGTTAAACTACCACTCGTCCGAAATGATGTTAAACTACTACTCGTCTGCAATGACGCTAAACTAGCCATGGTCAAAAATGACCGATTCCTTAGTAAAATAATAATAATAAAATTTCACCAAAAACAACTACAATCTCTTCTCTTCTTTCTTTGACAAAGATACGATAGTCCGTCATGACTTTCAACTGATGCACCTAGCCCAAAATGGCTTTAAACTAGAGCACAACATACCACCAATCTACCAAAATTTTGCTACGTTATTATCATTTATGTTTTGCTCAACATCGTTATAGTTTACATCTACGTTCACAAGGAAACTCAAAAAGTAAAACATAAATATACAAATGTATGTAATACGGAGTGTTAGCACAAAAATAGAGTACCTACATATTACACCATGATCATGTTACATTTGTTTTCACATATTTCAAAATCAACAAAAAAAAGTATATAACAACAAACTAGCAAAGAAATGACAAGGTCGACAAGACCAACAAGCTAAATCATGCACTAGTGTTAGGAGGGAGCTGGTCTCCAAAATCCTCTACGACATCAACTCCCATCCCACTAGGGCCAACCTCATCATCAACACGTCCCTGCACCAAAACAAAATCCTAGGTAACTAAGTTAAAATTTGTAAAACACACAAATGAAAGTAGCCATCAACAAAACATAACTATATATCCCTTTATCAATCTGAAATCATTGAAATACAATGGCAACAGATTTCAGATACAAAACTGAGACTTATTTTGAAAAATGCATCATTCCCTTAGGAGATACATAGATGGAGTGCACGATGACGAGCAAGTTTGGTCACCATTGGTCCTTATGTGTAGGGTACTGCTTATAATATGATCAGAATACATGCATAATGGAGCTAGCCATGTTCAAACAAAATAATATATATCAATAATATGTAAACTTATTACATCTTATTACTGGTCTAGTGCTAATAGGAGCGTTAATTCATCCATGTACATGTGCTGACCCACTATATATAAATGACTATATATCAAGATGCTACTACACATGGTAGGGCCTTAAATGCACTAACTTGTTCATCATATTACTAATAACCTAATCATGTATTAGCTATCCATCACATGGTATAGGTGAATGATTAACGCCACATGGCTCTGAATCATGGCGCTAACTTTATGGTATACATACATCCACTATATATAAAGATATTCTTTGGAATTGTACAGTGATACTATCTGTATGAGATCAAATATAATGTCACGTAATGACTCCAAGTATCACATGATCGGTTATTGACTGTGTAAAGTCCACGCTTGAAAATGGTATACATTTAATGTATTGTATCTAGACCAAAGTATAAAGGAGGAACCTTTTATATGACACACAAGAAGCCATTTTAACTATTTGAAAATAATAAAAACCCCAAATCAAAAATGCGGTGAACGAAGCTAGGATGTTGCACTGATATTACACTGCAATCTTCCTAAGAGAAGTGGAAGATTCAGCTTAATCGCAACCACTATGGAGCGGGAATGAGCGATCCAAAGATGGATTATGAGCATAAGAATCTGAATCTGCTCATTATCAAACATATACCGATTGTATAAAATCGGTCGTAAGTATGGGATAAGCACTCTTACAAGGCTTAAGCATTTCTTCATGTGGGAATGTCGATCTCAGTCTACGTATCTAGATTTTAGATAAGATTTCGGGGCAACCTTGAACCCTTAGGCCGGGGCCCCTGGTAGGGTTTCATCATAGAAACAGTGACAAGGAGAAGATGGAATACCACATTTAGCTGCAAGTAATCTAGGGTAACAGCACCTCATGAATTGAGACAATACCATCATACGAACTTGAGGCATGAGATGCTGATCCAAATTGCAAGACTAAAGATCAAGAACAATACCATTGCACACGCCGCCCAAGTAAGAGGCCTAACTCATGCTGGACAACCCAAACCAGAAAACTCATGCTGCAGTAGAAACGAAGGAAAAAACTCATACTCACGCTACAATTGGTGGCTAACTCACGTTGCAATTGGTGGCTAACTCACGCTACAAATGGTGGCTAATTCACACTGCGAATGCTGGATAACTCACGCTGCCAAGCATGTAACAATCCACCCAAAATCATGGATGTCAGCACAATCACCCATCATATTGTAAACAGTTCATAGAACCAAATGCCAAACCTCGAATACTAGTTATGGAAATCTATTAGCACAAGCAATGATTTGGTGTTTGAATATAAGAATTTGTATTTTAACCTTTGAACATAAATTTATAGGATAACCCATAAACACCGATAAAATTTTTGCACAAGTGTCAGTTATTTGTAGTGGATCAACAAGGTTGATTTTGGCTAAAGGCACTATTCATGTTACTCACGCTACCTAGGGCACGTTACTCACACTGCCCAGGGCAAGCAACTCATGCTAGGGCAATTCGTGCTGCCAAGGAAATTCATGCGCATATCAAAGCATCACTCACGACAACACTAGAACCCCTAGACCAGCCTACAATAACTCATGTTGAAGCCCGATTACTCAAACTGGCTGATTTCCAAAAGGTAACCCCAAATGTGATCCAAAACACAAATGCCCTAGAACATAGTAAAGGAACACAGAAAACACGATCGTCACCCAAAAATTAAAATTTAAATCATCCTCACACACTGAAATATGGTGATTCCGATAACTCAAATGCTGCCACTCATTGGGGTTGTATTGTGAAAATAGAGCAGAAAGAGGAAAGTAATGAACCTGCGTAGGGTTCCAACCCACGAAGAAACCCTCAGTTGCGGGAGGCATTGAAGTAGTTCCTCGCTCTATTCCACAAATGCGAATCTTACCTGCTTTTTCCCCTTTCCCCATTCCTACTTTCCTTTGGCCTTCATTCTGTTCACACTGTGTCTGCTCGATCATCCACTGTGTTGCTTTCCTGGTTGCTCACGTTGTGGGGTTCCTGGTTGCTCATGCTATGAGGTTTCTGGTTGCTCACGCTAAAATCACATTGTGCACTAGTCTTCTAACTCATGCTACGCCCAGTTACTCATGCTCACACTACATTTGATGCCACTTCATCTCATCTTGTAGCCACGTGGTGCCTCATCCTTTATCTCATCTTCTTATTTATTTATTTTATTACATTCTATTTTCACTTTATTCTTGTGCTCCCAGAGTAACTACTTCTTTTCGTTCCTCTCGTGCATATTTATTCAGTTTTGTAAAATAACCCATGAATTTAAAAAAAAAGAAAAAAATCCACAAAAAACTTTGACAATCACAAAAAAGAATCATAATACATAGAACATGACTGGCAGATGGCCTGGTATGGCCTTAAACTACCACACCTGGCCCAAGCAAGGCCTAAAACTACCAAGCGTCTATATATGACAATAAACTGTTCACCACATGCCTTTGTTGCATAGAGATGTAGAAATTAACTTTACAAGAAATGGCAACTCACCCTTGCTCACGTGACTTCCTATTTAATTGGTAGGGGAAAACGCATGGATAGCAAACGTCTCTTTTCACCATTGTCCATCAATGGACCACATGGGGCCATTCAATGAGAATTCAATCTAGAATCCATTGATCTAAATTCATCGTCAAGTTATGATAATTTTGTGGCATCAACTCAAGGAACATCAGCCTACCCTGAGACTAAAACTTTGGACTTAGAGGCCAACAACATCACTAAGGATCCCCTCGTTGAAGTCCCCATCACCATGTCTAGTGGCGAGCTTAAAACATTAAAACTAAGTACTCTACAAAATCCACAAATTTCCAATGAGATTACACAAGTGCGGAAGAATAATATCAAAACATTTTCTTAGTTGTATACTGATATGCCAGGGCTGGACCCTTGCATCATCTAGCATAACATCATCCTCGATGAAAAACTTAGACCAGTAAAGGAAAAAGCATAAAAGGTTAGGCCTGAGGTAGCGTTGGCAGTTCGTAACAAAATCATGAAGCTCTATCAGGTCAGTTTCATCCGAGCTATTGACTATGCCGATTGGATATCCAACATTATTGTAGTCCCTAAGAAGAATGGCAGCATTCACATATGTATTAACTTCCTTGATCTCAATGTAGCCACTATAAAGGATGACTTCCTGCTACCCAGTATCGACCAAATCATTGACTCAACAACTGGGCATGCATTATTATCCTTTATGGATAGATTCTTAGGATACAACCAAATTAGGATTAACCCAGAACACAAACTCAAGATGACCTTCATGACACCTTGGGGTACATTCTATTATACAATGATGCCATTTGGTCTAAAAAATGTGGGTGCTACATACCAACAGGAAATGACATATATATTTATTGATTATATGCTCAATTCACTTAATGATTATGTAGACAACATTGTGGTCGAGTCCAAAATAACCAAACAACACATAAAGCACTTAGATTTTGTACTCAAATGTTGTCTCAAATTTGAGCTTAGGCTTAACCCAAAGAAATGCGTCTTTGGGGTTAAGACAGGGAAAATTCTTGGCTTTGTAGTCTCCGAAATAGGTATACGAGTAGACCTCGATAAGGTTAAACCAATAACTAGTATGCAACCACCTAGGAACCTTACCGAATTACGTGGTTTGCAAGGTAGACCACAATTCATCAGACGCTTTGTCGCGAAGCTAACTGATAAGCTGAAACCCATGTAGTATTTACTATGAAAGAACTTCCATTTTCAATGGACTCAACAGTGCTAAGAATCCTTTGAAAATATAAAAATGGATTTCGCTCAACTACTAACAGTTCATCCCCCACAAAGCGATAAACCTTTTTACATCTACCTCACAACATCCGATACATCTATTGCATCCATTCTTTGCCAAAAGCAAGAATATGGAGCTGAGATCCCCATTTACTATTTAAGCCACACCTTGATTGCCCATGAATAATGATACAATGATATGGAGAGATCATGCTTCGCCCTTCTCTTTTCCTTGAAAAAGTGGCAACATTACCTCTTCTGCAACCAAGTCAATATCATTTGCAAAGATAACATGCTTCGAGCAATCACCAACAACATCTATGAATCAAGTAGGTTAGCTAGATGGAAGGTGATGATTGTAGAGTTTGACCTCCATTATGTTGCTCAATCCCTCACAAAGGGTCAAGCAATAGCCAATCACCTGACCGCATCACCTACACAAGATCAAGTGATAATCAACCTTGAATTCCCTAACGAAGATGTTAACAGCATAGACATAGTGCATGATAATTAGGATGCAATCCTACACTTTGATAGAGCATCCACCTCCCAAGGGGAAAGTGCTTCAGCCATCATAACATATCCCTCAAAAGAAATTTGTCTCTTTGCCTATTGACTAAACTTCCCTTGCACCAACAATGTGGCAGAGTATGAAGGTCTTCTTAGAGGTCTTATAGCAGCATTAACTTCGGGAATCACACGTCTTGTAGTTCGAGGTGACTCACAGTTGGTAGTTAATCAAGTCATAGAGATCTACGCATGAAAAGCTCCACATTTACAACCGTACTATGACCTGACTAAACACTTGCTAAAACGACTGATCAACATAGATGTGCAACATATTCCTAGGAACGAAAATACCATTGCCGATGCACTCGCCACATTAGCCTTAAACATGACACCTAAGATGCTCCATGCGTTGCCTAGTTCTATAACAAATTGTGCCAAACCTATGACCAACACCCTTGACAAAATATCCATAGCATCTTTCATCACTACGCAAGCAATAGAGTGATACAATGACATAAACGAGTACCTTCTATGAGGCAAACCACCACAACATCTGACAAGTGCCAAAAAGGACGTGGTGCAAAAATGCTCTAGGAAATATGCATTAATAGGGGATACCTTGTGTTGCAGGTCCTACGAAGGCATCCTATTGACGTGCATCAATAGCATTGACGACCAAATGATCGTAGAGCAAGTTCACGAAGGACTATGCAGAGGGCATATAGTACCCAAAGCAATGGCAATGAAAATTAGACGTTTGGGCTATTACTGGCCACACATGGAGTACGATTGCTTCTCTAGGGTCAGGAAATGCAAAATTTGCCAAAGGCACAGTAACCTAATGCAAAATACTGCGCAGATCACATGGCCATTCCAAAAATGGGAATTAGACATCATTGGGCTGATAACACCACCATCTTCAGCAAGACATAGCTTCATCATCACTGCGACCGAATACTTCACGAAATGGGTAGAATCTATTCCCCTCAGGAAAACCATGTCCATACATGTCTGCAGCTTCATATTAGAAAACATCATAGCCTACTTCGGTGTCCCAATGACCATAGTTACCGATAATGGGCCATAGTTTAGCAGTACGAAAACTAAAAACTTCTATGAAAGCCTAGGTATTAAACACTTGTTTTCATCACCATATTATCCATAGAGCAACAGTCAAGCAGAATCTACAAATAAAACAATCATCATGATGCTCAAGAAAATGTTGAACCAAAGCAAGAGACAATGGCATGAGCAGTTAACCTATGCATTATGGGCCTACTAAACAATGCATCGAACATCCATAGGTAAGACGCCATATAGCCTGGTATATAGGTCTGAAGCTGTGTTACCTTTGGAGTTACAGGTTTCCTCGCTGTGAATAATGCTCTCTAGTCTCCTTGATGAAAGCCAGAACAATGAACTACGCATCGTTGAGCTTGACTCGGTGGAGGAAGAAAGGGTACGAGCACTTGATCAAATCGAATGGTACTAGCAACAACAACGATGATGTCATCAACATAATCCACATAAGCGGCCGATCAAGGAAGGCGACCTAGTTCTCAAGGTGATTCGCAAACACTTAGACAAATTCTCAGCCAACTGGGAAGGACCTTACCTAGTCACTAAAGCCTATGATAATGGGTCCATTCAAGCTCGCTAACATGGACAGAAATGAATTAGCCAATCCTACAAATCACATGTACCTGAAACCATTCTACATCTAATGATCTTAAGGTACATAATGGTCCTAGCATCATGACCTAAAACTGATACCACAAAACAGTCTTGGAGCTATGACTTAGAACTAGCACCACAGAATTTCCTGGCATCATAACGTTAAACTGACACCATAGAGCTCTATCCGAAAAGACACTAAATTGCCACTCTTGTCCACCAGAGTTCACTAAGACTATAAACTAGCTTGCCTCTTAATAGTCTGCCACGACTATAAACTAGTGTTGCACCGTCCACTACGACGATAAACTAGCGACATCCAAAGGATTATGACATGAAACTAATCCACCATAGTCTGCTAAGACTATAAACTGGTGACATCATCAACAACCTAGCATCATTTAGAAAGGCATGCTACCAAGATCAGCTGTGCATGTTCACTAAGGACCTATCACCTGATTTGTCACATAGATCGAGGTGAAACTAAATGCTGTTCAAAGATCCTGTGTGCCTTGAAATTCCACATGATTGCTCCATTCCATTAGCTACATTCAAGTTTAAAGTGCTTTGGCTAACTGAATCATCTGTGTTTCTCTTGCTCCCTTGGAGTGGTGTTTGCAGGATGACACACTTGAGGCGTTTGTGCAAAGATGCATTCCATCGTGACGATGAGGTATCACATTCTTCCTAACACCCATAGCTAGGTTAATTAATCTATTCATAAGTACATTTCCAACTCCTGATGTGTTCACCATTTCTCATCATGATCCTTTTACCCTACTCAATTATAGTCCCTTGATACAAAATCCATCCCAAAACTCTTGATGCACCATTGTCCACCATGATTCTTTAAGCAGTTGCAACACAAAACACAACGCATAGCACATGATACAAACGCAAAGCACATGAGCATGAAAGAAAAAAGAGAAAGAACCAAAAAAAAAGAGTCAAAGAGAAAAATACACGGAAAAGGTCTCGATGACCCCGTGGACATCGTAGACCAAAGATCATTGGCTCTTCTCATATAAGCCCTAGGCAAGAAGATAATTATCTTGTGAAAACATTCATGCAACTAATGATCATGTTGCACATCATTGTGTGGATTTGGGTGTTTACAATGGGCCCCCTTAAACATAACACAAGAATTTCATTTCTCCAAAGAACGCACCTCCAGTGTCTTGGTTCTAAGTCTACTGAAAACCCAGCTATTGACAAAGACCAATGACACGATTTTCTCATGCGAGTGCTCCTCTCCCATGATTCTGAAAAAAAATTCTAACCCTTTATCATCTTTTGATTTCCCCGGTCACAACCAATTCCCTTCTTTCCCTAAACTACACTTCCCTCAACCCAATGTACTTTTGAGAATGATGCGGTAACATCCGGCCAGGGGCCAATGGACAATGCTTGATACTTGGTCATTCATGGTGTTTTGTACTTCTTTGTTGATGCCTCTCAGGTAGATTCCTCTAGAAGTCAACAAAGAGGGGCCAATGAAACACCACAAAATTTTGGCCTAGTACTTTTAGATGATTCAAGTTAAGTCATGCAACTGCCCAAGCATGAGTACAGCATGACCGAACTTGGACACCTCCGAAACGGCTCCTGATGGTTCATGATTCAATAGGCAAGGTCCCCCTGGGGCCCATAGGTGATTGCACTACTTTTTGGCATCCATAATTAAAGGTTTCAGGCTCAAAATACTTGATCTTCACTAGGTACACTTTGGTTACATTTTCTTACGCTGCACAGCATAAGGCTCAGCGTCACCAACATTTGGAGCCCTGAAAATTAGTCAAAATAGGTCGAAAATAAGCACAAGGATCCCCCATGACCTCCACTAATGGTTACCCTAGGTTCCTAGCCTTCAGAATCCTAATTTCAAGCTTGAAAATGTACTATTTTCACTAGTTACGCTCAACTCACATGCAAGTCACGCCCAAGTCACGTTGGAGCGTGAGTCCAGAGTGAGTGCCCCAAAATAGCCCCAAAACAACATCAAAATGACCTAATTTTGAAGGTACAAGGCCCCCTAAAGGTCCACTAATGGTTACCCTAGGTTTCCAGCCTTCAGAATCCTAATTTCAGGCTCAAAATATACTATTTTCACTAGTTACGCTCAACTCACGCCCAGGTCACGTTGGAGCATGAGTCCAACGTGAGTGCCCCAAAACAGCCCCAAAACAATATCAAAATGACCTGATTTTGAAGGTACAAGGCCCCCTAAAGGTCCACTAATGGTTATCCTGGGTTCCCAGCCTTCAAAATCCTGATTTCATGCCCAAATATGCACTATTTTCATTGGTTACACTCAACTCACGCCCAGGTCACGCTAGAGTGTGAGGCCAACATGACCAAATAGAAACTAGTCCAAATAAGCAGTTCCAAGCACAAACTTAGCATCAACTTAGCTCCTAAAGGTAGGCAACAATTCTACTAGTCAATAGGCTCCAAAAAAATCAAAGTTCATTTCTGAAATATAGCATTTTGGCTTCATTACGCTCAGCTCATGCCCAACTTATGCTCAGCTCATGCCCAGCTCACACTGGAGTCATGCTAATAGCATGAGCTGCCAAAAGTGACCTAGAACCTTTCAGACACATGCCAAATAAATGATAGGGTAAGATCAACTCATGTTGATAGCCTTGATGAAGCAAAAAAAATTCTTGTAGTAGTCGATCCGAGAGACAATCCAAGTTCAAGCGAGCCAAAGTCAAATTTTGATTGCAAATTCATTGTTAATGTTCATTGTAAGCTTTACCATTTATCAAGCTCTTACGCTGCATCCATGAGCATAAGCTAGCTTGTGTTGTAAGATACGGTGCACCCGGTCTAGAACATAATTGCCCACGTACACCTGTCAAGCGATCTATTTTTCTTGCATCTCACAGCCACCGATCTCATTCATTCCTACACCCAGAACAAATAGATAAATACCTTGTTCATTGAGATAAATAGGGTTTGGTTCGGTTGGCAAAAATTGGAAGCAAATAAAAATAAGAAATCCAAAGCCCAGACCCATGTGATTCCCAGTGCCTGTAAACACCTCGCATCGGGGCTTAACGTTCAACTTGCAACGCAACTACATTTTAACCAGTGCACATTTCATTGATTAATACAACATTGTTCATTATTTGCCATCCATTGTCCTATTCTGATTTACTTTTCTGCATTTTCCATTCCATTGCATCTTCCTGCATACATTTTTTTTTATGTTTACGTTCATTACATTTCATTACGCTCATTACACTTCATTACGTTCCATTACTTTTCTTTGTGTTAGAACATTTTCTCTATTTCATGTTTCGTGATGATAACCCCAGTGCACGTAGTAGCGTATGCTCGGGGAAGTCCTTGGTTGATCTACGTGCAAACCCTCCAAGGTACTTTGCCTTCGTTTTTACAGCTTGCCCTCACGCAAAGGCAAGATCGTCAGCATCTCTCCGGAGATCTTTCGATGTTCATTTCCTTCCAGCCTTACGCCGATGATTTTAGATAGTACAGTTCCCATCCAAAAGAAACAATAATGGAGATTTAAAGCACAACCCTTAGATAAAATAATAGGGTACAATCACTAGTTATGGAACTAGAAAGATATGTTACCCATGCCTAAAGGTCCCCTCTAACTAAAGCTCACCTTACTCACTTTTCTTTTCTTCTCTTTTAGGAATGGTGATTGATCTATGGGAATATTCTCATGCCTTAAGGAGGTGGACTAGTCTTAGAATATTAATGCAAAGTCACTAAAAGTGTTTGGTTTTAATTTGAACTAAGGATGGATGTTATTGGATCATATTAACCAAAATATTCAAAAAGAACTTCATGTGATCACTATACGAGAGTTTATTCCACTCTCCCCCTCATCCATCTATGCTTTCAATATCTCACCTCAGTACCTCTTTTCATGTTTTATTTAATGTCTTAGTTTCATAAGTCAAAGTTTTTAGATAGTTTCTTTGGTGATTTGGTCCTTAACTAATTATAACCATTAGTCATCCATGGGGCCCATAGAGTCCTTGTTTTGAGGGCATGCAAGGCCGTCAAGGGCATGTGCCTGGTATGGGGAGGACCCACTTGCATACCCCTTGGTTTTGCTACTTAAGTTCCTCATCCCTTAGGCATTTCTACATTCAAATCTTTTAGGCTTCACATCGATCATATCCAATTGTGCACTCCTTCATGGCATTTCTTCAATCATTCTCCCAGTTAAATCTTCTTTTTGTGGATTATCTACTCCTCTTCATGTATTTCATCATACTCTAGGCTTCTTGGGCTTTCTTTGGACTCCAATTTCATATTAAAACTTTGTATTTTTTCCTTAGTTTTTAATGATGAAAATTTTCTCTATCCCCTACATCGACGAGATCCCATTGATAGGATCCCATCAATGCAAGGCAAAAATTCTATAAATAGCATCAAACACTTAGTGAATTTTTGTCATTTACTCTCAAATGAGGAAGGAGTTTTTGCAATTTCAAAGATTAGCATCTTCTAGAGCCCATATCTTTCAAATTGCTTGTCTGATTACCCTTGTTTTTCATTCCTACACCTATTGGAGATAAGCTCTACATCGTAGGGCCCACAAACCTTAAGTTTTTAATCAAAAAATTTTCAATTTTTTTCTAAATTTCACAAAGTTTAACTAATAAAATCACTAATTTATGAGAGTTAAACATTTTCAATGAATTTTGGTAGACATTAAAATGAAATAATAATAAAATAATCAAACCTGCCATGATCACAACTTAGCCAAGTATAACTCACCTAAAGAGATAAGGTACTCAATTGTTATAAATTTACACATCAAATACTAATCCTTAATCATGTTGTAATTATAAATGACACCAAGACCTAAGTTTCTGCAAGAAGGAAGACTATCCCAACCAAGGGACAAGTGGCCTAGAATAGAAAGCAGCCAACAAGAGCAACCCCAGGAGTAGGTGGCTAAAAACCATGCAAGGGGACCTCTTCAAGAGGAGCCTAAAGTGGAATCTATCCATCAACTTCTCTAAGATGAAACAAAGTAATTCCACTAGGGTGACACACCAGGACCAAGGCCAAGCCTCAAGGTCACATTGACAGATGCTTGCCTTAGGAAAATCTAGTTTAGGGATATCCAATGTTCAGTTCTCCAAGAATTAAACTTTGGTACATTCTTAGAATTTTCCCTAGAAGATGTCGAAACACAACTTTAGAGCTCTCCTATGTGGCTCATCATGACTTCCAATGGTGAGTGGTACATGGAAGAGACATATCTCTTCTAGGAATATAGGTAGCTAGACATCACTTTGAAAATTAAGGACATTAGTATGTCCTACTCAGTGGAGGCCATCTCTCAAGCCCTTGGTTTGCCTAAAATTGGGTCTAATTTAGTAGAGATCTCGACACAAGTGGACCTAGAGGTCAAAAAGAAGTGGGTCCAGTAGTGCTGTGGAGTGGGCTGCAAGGAGTATGGCACACTCACAAAGGTACAATGCACTTCTTTGATATCAACCTATCACCTCAATCTGATAGTGAGGCTAAGCAAGATGACAACTTTCTCCACCTGTGTGTGCTTTGCTCTAAGCAAGAAGTTCCCTATTGACCTTCCATAGCTATTCCATCTCAAGATAAAGAAGTGGTTCAAGGAAAATAAGCATGGAAAGAAGGCACTCCCCTTTCCATGCCTCATCAGAAGATTATGCAAAAGGGGAGGAATAGCCCACTATTCCAATGACATACTTAGACATGATCCTACTATTTTTTAGATGGAAATGATGAAGAATAAGGTTCTTTTCATGATCAAGAAAGAGAAGGAGCCACCACCACCACCACCCACTCATGAAACAACATTGGAGGCTTGTGCTACTATGAACCACATGTAGAAGCTCTATGAGCAACTCTTGTAACAACAGCAATCTAGTCCAAGTGGTGATCCATCTATCTACCATACAAACCTCAATCATCTAAATGAGATAACACATACTATAAGCTAGTTGAAGAACATGACACCAACCTTATTTTCCCAAAGAATCCAAGTTCTTGCATGCTCGAATCCTAATGCCCAAGAGGTAACAGTGTCCACTCTAGAAAATAATAATTTCCAGAAATTTCTAGAAATGCCACTACCTCTTCAATGCACCTAGAGAGAGGTGATGGAACATTTATTCTTGTGATGCAACACCAAGGATAGGAAATAGTGGTTGAGATGGTGACTAGCTAAGTGGGAAAAGCCTTCAATGTTCTTGTAGTGTCTATGCTAGATAGTCCTACACTCAGAGATGTACAGATATCTGCAAGAGTGGCCAATGGGAGATTTAGCACAACCCAACATGAGGAGTTGTTGGAATGACTAGTGAGAACCCAAAAATTGATTCTATAGGTCATTACTACCTAGTTAGCACTATTTGAGGCAAGGGAAAAGTGCATCATTGTAGAGGCTCAACTTGAAATAGCCAAAGTTGAGAATCAATGCTTGGTTGCAAAAGTTGCAAAACTTAGAACCCACTTCATTGATCCCATAGTACTCAATTAGGCTATAACAAGGGATGAAGCTTTTTAATAACTTTAGTTCAAACTTCAAGCTACTGAGTACAGTAAGGAGTTGACAATCTTTGACTAGTCCTTAGCAGATGCCACTATCTACAACATTCAGAAGGACTTGTCAAAGGTTTGCCAACAAAACATAATTCTGACCAAGAACAATCATCACCTATACAATATTGACCTCTAGAATTACCAAATGGTTGAATACATGAGACAACAATAGGAGCAGCTTACCAAGGTGACCATGGATCTGAGGAGGTTAGCAGTAAAAAACTATAATCTCTTGATGGAGAAGGTCTTTTCCCTTCATTAGAAATCTATAATTGAAATTGATGCATGGAAGAGCAAGGCCCTTAAATTTGAAAGGGTCAAGAACCATTACAAAGATAAATTTTTCCTTCAAAAATAAATCAATGAAAAAGAGAAGAAACTAACAAAGGAAAAGGTGAATCAGGCCCTCCAACAACTCCAACAAGGAGGCGATGCATGGTAGCCCATCTTTGATGGGCTAAATGCATACAACAAGATAGAAATCTACCTCAAGGAGCTGCAAATCGAGGAGATGATAGAATACATGGAACTCACCAAACTCCAATAGGAAAATTTGGCAATGCTGACTACCATAGGACCACATTCAAATTTGAAGAAGTAGGTGGCCAACTTGTACCTATTATACAAGGTTGAGTTTAAACATCACAAGGAGACTAAGTAGAAGCTAGAAATGATAAATGGTGAACTCGATGTTTTCATATAGCACTTCACCGATCAATGGTTAATAAACCCAAATGATAAATGACTACCAAGAACTAAGAATGTAGTGAATGCATTTGATGTTGAACACAAACAATTTGTAGCCTAGTCTGTAAATGTAAAGGAGTTTTTCCCTACAACATCCTATCTATGGGATATTCCCATACTCGCCCACATTGGTGATGCTATGTGAACCATGTACAATCCTTAAAGTAAGAATGAGAAGATGAAAGCATTGTTGAATTCTTTCTATCTTCCACCAACAATTTCAACTGTAATTGAATAGCCATAACCATAGCCTCAATCACAATAGCTATATGCAACAAAGGCAGGAAAAGGTCTTTCGGCACCTCAAGAAACTCACTGTCTAGGATCATTTGATTTTTCTTCCTTGTCTTCAAGCTACCAAAGGAGTCGTGCTTGAAGCACCACCAAACGTTGCATGTTGTAACCATTTTTCATCATGCATTCTTCACCCCATGAAACCCAAGGTAAAACTTCATTGTAAATGTGAAGATTGTAAACCATGACGGGCAATCTCACATGGGGCTGAAAATTCCTCATAAGTGGTCAAAGCCTTATTCCCCAAGTGAACAAAGTGACATAGTGTCTATATTTAGGCTTGGGGGGGGGGGGGGGGGGGGCTCAAAAATACCTTTTGAGATGCCAAAATGGCAATTTGATGGGTTTTATGGGGGTATACACTTTTCTACCCTAGAAACACCTATAGGGGATAGATCTCACCTATTCCTAGCATGGAGGGGTATAAGTCACCTACTCCAAACATGGAAGGATAGACCTTAGTGTGGATGGGTATAGTAACATCTACACTCAACATGAAAACTTCACCCCCAACATGGAGACTATATGCCCAACATGGAGACTGCATGTCCTAGTGTAGAAGCAACATGAATCAAATTTCATCATCCATTGACTTCAACATTGACCATGTACTTCAATGAGGATGGCAGAAGGCCCAATGTAGATGGTGTGGCCCCATTACTATTTATAGTAAATAGAATGGCCATGGGGATTTAGCTCTTTCCATACTTAGTAACCCCCCAAATTGGGCACCCATCTCACCTGTACATGAAAAAAATTTGCAACCAATTTGTTAGCCATTTTTTAGTCTAATCCATAGCCCAAAACTTATAAAAATCAACCTCAAACACCATTTTGAGGTTCCACATTCTTGGCAATTTTCACACTTGAACATTTTTAGACGATCAAGAGCTTTTGCAATCTCATACACTTGCAGTCGCTTGATCCCAAGCGTGGAAACCTCTATGAACCAATAACACCCATTATCCCCCTAAGAATTGTATGTTTTTGGGTTTCTACTCTTTACTCCTAGCATCCACAAACTCCTAGCATAGAGCACTCTGGAAACCCAAATCTTTCACCTTTCTCACCTTCTAACATTAGTTAATGTTGTAGATCTAGAGCAATAGTAGAGGAGGTTTGATAACATTGGGAGTGTTTGAGCATTTGGATCATGGAGTGGATTATATTGGCTTCAACAAACTCTAAATCCCTACCTCAATGAATCCCCTTTTTCTCTCTCATAGTCATTTTTTGTATACATCCATTGAACTTATTCTTTATTTTTAATAAAGTTTTAAGGTTTCAATTTCGTATGAAATTCATATTTGCCTTCAGTTTTCAAAATTTGTAATTTTTATATTTTTATTTTTTCTACCCCTATTTTTCGTTTCATAAGTCCTTGGGTGATTTGTTGGACCTTCTAGGGCACCCTGAATCCCATTTTTTGAAGGCCCTAGGGAATCTAGGTTGAGGCTACTGCATTGAGACTTTTAATTTTCTAGCGATTAAATTTTCCAATTACAATAGCTTTCTAGTGTTAGAAGGAGGGGCTCTGTCTAATTTCGTCATTAAAATCTATTTTTCCATTGCCAATGTTGCCTACCATATGAAAATCTTCAATTTTTGTAGTAAAATCTTTGAAATCCTCTCAATAATCAATGCTACCACTTATAGCCCTGCAACAAAAGCCTCAATGTAAAAGTTGCAAGTTTGGGTTTTAAATTTTCACAACACTTGTTATGAATTTTAAAGCCCAAGGCAAATAGTCNNCCCACCTTAGTGACCATATTTTTTCTTGTTTTTCAGCATTAGTGGTTTCCACAACCAAACCCCCATCCCTCATTTCTAGTTGAGAAAAATTAGCAACCTGCTAAAACTATTTTCTAGTGGAAATCCCAAGTTTCCACTTTGGTTCTAAACCCTCCCCCCTTCACCAATGTTGGCTAGGAAGCTGTGAGATCTCCCTAATCTCAACCCCCTTTCCTTTGCCCCTACTGCACCCAATGTAGGTACAACTAGGAAGCCCAGCATTGGTAAGGTTTGGAGCCATATTTTCAACCTTCCATTTTTAGCAAAGGGGTGTACCTTTCTTAATCCCCCCACTTACTATTTATAGTAAGTAGCCAATTTTTAACTATTTTTACTTCGTTTAGCAATTTTTAAATTTCACTTGTTGGAAGTTACTCTTTTTTTCCATCCATTTATAATCTTTTCCAAGCCTTTCTAGCATCATAGTCATGTCTTTCTAGCATTCAACCAAGTTGCCATTCACATTCATTAACAATGGGTCCGACCAGTAGGCCATGAGGATATACAATCCTAAGGACCCTATTATCATCAAATGTAGACAATCTTTGAGATTGAGGAAAAATAGTCTTGAATTCTCAGTCATAAATGGAGAGTACTACAACTTCATTTGTACCAAGATCCAGGCTAGCATACTGATTCCAAGAATGGAAGCAAAAGCCAAGAGGAATTTTAAACTTATACATTGCAATGGTAAGGAATATATTCCCTCCTCTTATGACCAAATATCCCTCATTGACATATATGATAGCATCTTAGTCCACCTAATAGAGATGGATAAAGAGGACCAAAAGGCTACCTCAGATGAGTAGCCAAAGGAGGAGGAAGATGAGTTCAAGGCTTGATGAATCATGTTTTGACTAGCTTGAATATTGGATACTCAATATCGAAGCCTTGATATTAGATACCCAATGTCGAAGCCCAAGACATGATGTTGAATATCTGATATTGCAAGATATATCCTAGCCTATAAATATAGTGCTTGGGCTCACAATTTTCATAAGTTTTTGGTTGAGTTTTTCATAGTCTTTTGCATAGAGTAGTGAAGCTCTTACGATTTGTTTTCTTCAAAGTTAGAATATTTTTTTGAGTACCCATAGTAGGAGTCTAAGTGTGTACAAGTCTTTATTTGAACACTAATGTACCTAACCACATCATTGTGATAGGAATAAAAATGAATCCTTTTAATCATCCTTGCAACAGTGAGAATAAATTAAATGTTTTCTTGATGCATTGAATATTCATGTACTTTATTTTCATACACTTCATTTCAATGTACTTTAATTAAGCAATTAATTTGTAGTTGTTAATGAACATAAGCACAACCACCTTAAGCATATGTATAGCACTTGGTAACCCAAAAATGCTTAATGTTTGGTAGACTAGTAGCATTATATGTGTTTAGGATGTGTCCAAAAAAGTGGAACAAGTACTTGTGTTAAGCTAGCTAGGCAGTAAATTAATTATATCCTAAATTACTTTACCTTTCATTATTTTTGTAGGCGATTAAACTTATAAATTACAAAATGATAAAAATCACATGCCTTAATTTCACTTGACCATATACTTATACTTCGCAAGTGGAACTAGGAAGACAACAAACGTTTTCAACACCCATTTCACTTCCTAGAGAATTAGTGCACTAGAGAACTATAAGTCCATGGAATTTCATCGAATCGTGTGTCAATCTCTTAGTAATTTATATGGTTGGACGTAGGGATACCTTGCTACTCATCATTGGCATCATTGTCAAGGACCTTTTAGTTGCTTCATGTGCTATCTAGGATTTAGTGAAAATTATTCAAATCATTGAAATGAATCTTAGAGTCATATCACATCTTGAGATTACTACAACAATTGTAAGAAGCACATTGTGATTTTTTTTCCTAACATAAAATGTCTTCTTCTCATAGGAGCAATTCTCTACCAAAGTCTAACAGAGTACATCCACTGGTGCCTCAATAATACCAAGTCATATATGCCCATCCTAATGAGTATGTATCAAATTTTACCTTTATCCTTCATTAGGATGAATGGCTACCATGGCATGACATGGAGTGCAACATTATGTTGCTACCTAATTGATCTATTCCTATAGTGCTCCGACAAATGCTTATATGATGGGGTCTCCAAAGACTTCATGCTAAGTACATGGTGTAGGATAGTGATACTAGGGATTATCATTCCACTAAGGCACAACATCTCAAGGATCGCCAATTAGAATAGCATTATGAATCTATGAAAGGAAAATGATTTAATGATTTCTCATTCTTGTTGTACCAAAAATATGGTGGAGAACCTTTCTCTAGGGGTTTTCCATTTAGTGAAATTCCTCTCTTTGACTTCAATGAAGGAGATTAAAACTGGAACCTACAGTCCACAATTCATAATCTTAGTTCTGGTAAGAATGGATCCAATGACAAAGAAGGATCCAAAAAAGCAATTCAAGGAAGGATGCGAACAAAAAACAATATCATGATCATGGTTGCAAACATCAAAGATGTGCTAGTAAGCATCATGATGGTACTAGTCCTCCTTCCTCTTCACCTTCATCATCATCCTCTTCTTCTTTTGGCTCTGATCATAACCACAAGGGGCACAACTATGATGGATGTGATTTATGGAACTGAAATGATCAAAGGGACCATCAAGTAAGGTAAGACCAAGGGCACAAACATTAAAGAGAGATGTGATTCCATGAACGAATGGGTAGTAGAGGGCATCATAGGCACCAAAATCAAGGCCTCAATTAGCCTTTACTTGCTCCCTGAAGTATGCTAAACATTGTAGAGGTAGCATGAATTCCAACAAGACATGTGAAGGATAATTAGATCAAAAGGCTAGACATGAACAATATCCCTCGGTTTAAAGCAGGATATAACTCAAGTCCACAAAACCATCTCCAACCTTTTCAAGATGCATGTGCCTTGTAGAATATAGAAAATGAGTGGAAAAAACTTAAGTTGTTTCCATGGACATTAAAGAAGTTGAAGACTGATAGCAGTCCTTAGAACTAAAATCTATGAAATGATGATGTAAAATGCTTAAACTATTCAATAAAAAATATCAAACATACTTCAGAGTGTCTAACTTGAGAAGGTAGATCCAAAGATGGAAACAAGAAATACACAAACCCTTATATGCCACCATCAGCCATGGTTATTCTCAATTAAATCAACTTCACCACATTGTAGACAGGCTTCAATTTGAAACAAGAAAAACCCTTGGCATCTATGCCCACAAGCGACTATCTGAATTATGTGTCCTTCAAATCCAAAGATTAATTGAGTAGGTAGTGAAAAAGGAGGGTGAATTGAAAAAACAAGAAAGTGTAGAAGAGTATAATCATAATCCTTCCATTTGCAAGAGGGAGGTTTGATTTTGTGATAGTGAGGATGAAATAGCACTTGATGAGGTGGCAAATAGGAAAGCCTTTCCACATCAAAAATTTTAATCTAAAATTACAACCAAGGTTGATTAGTTATGGGACATTGTGAATAGTAGATTTTAAGCTATCCTAAAAATTGTTGAAAAGTCTAAAGAACAAGTTAGTGATCATGAGCACAGGAGGCATAAAGAAGTTGAGTGTGTCTATCAAAAAGGTAAGGGCAAAGTTGTTGTAATAGAGGAAGTTGTAGAAAGAAAATCAAATGATGATGGTGGGTGTGATGTCTACCAATATCAACATCCTAAGGAATGTTATTCCATAGTGTCACACTTATAGGAGTCTGGGGTGTATGCTTTGAATCCACAACTTGCACAAAGCCAAACACCCATAATATTACCTTATTCTCAAGGTAATTCTAGGTAGTTTCACTAGCAACAATAGTATTATCCAAGTGGAACTCCATTGCAATCATATGAGCAATATCAATAGTGGCAGCAACCACAATCATGGGTGCTGGCACCACCAAGGTAGCAATATCCTTATAGATAACTTAATCCATATGGGTATTACGTTCAACAACCCCTATCTCCACATGATTCCTCCAGTCATGTTTCTACTTTCGAATCTCACTACCACCCTTTTGATTATTATCAAACTCATGCAAGAAGGGATATGACCTCTTACCCCTATCCTCCTCCTATTCTTGCACATCTTCCTCATCCAACCACATAGCTACCACCTACTCCACCTATGTAGGATGAACTTCTAGCTCAACCACAACAACGCAATGCTACCAGGGCTACTAATCTACAACCAGTTCATCAATCGAGTGGTTTAGATACTCAATCAAATAAAATACCTTTCTTCCAACCATGCAGTCTTCCTAAGCCCTCAAATACACTAGTGGTTGACAACCCTATTCTTCACCTTTCTCTATATTAAATTCCTTTAAGTCCCCTTCAAACCAAACATTTCCCACGATCCACACTATGATGCCTAATCACATTGTATCTAATTGGATCCATGTTGGAAACCTTTATAGGAAGTTAGCAAATCTTGCAAGTCCTCTAATCTATTTACATATTGCTAGGAATAAACCATGTAAAGATCTTTTTGACTTAAGTTCTAGTGTCAATCTAATTTCTTATGAGATGTATACTTCCTGGAACCTACCTCCCTTAAAGAAGAGAAATATCATATTAAAATTAATAGACCAGTCCATCACTATTCCATTCGAACTAGTGGAAGACATTATGACCACTATCTATGGATGGTCGTATCCTACTAATTTCTTAGTGATCAAAGTCGAGAACTATAAAGGGGACTTCCCAATTATCATGGGAAGGACATAGCTAAGCACTATTGATGCAAATATGGGCATCAAAGATCTTTCCTTAGAAATATCCAAATAAAATGCATTCAGAATGATCGAGAAGAAGCAAGCTCCATGCATTATGTATAGTAATACAAGGTGCAATTGTGTGCAAAAAATTTAGGTAGTAAAATGAGCATCTATCTCTACATGCAAGTAGTGTGCACTAGAAGCAGAAATTCAAAGGTGTCTATATGCAGTAGCCACAAAACATAAGGGCACCCAATGATTGGCTACTGATTTGGAAAGCAACACACTTTACATGAAACCAATTAAGAGCCTAACATGCACATATGTCATAAGCATGGATGAACTAGAGCAAGTTCATCACTAACTCTCTGATGATACAAATGATGATACTCACTAGAAAGAGTTAGAAATTCCTAAAAATTTTAGGCAAGAGCCCTTTGAACTAAAAATGCTACCAGCTGGAATGGAATATGTGTTTCTAAAAAATGGGAAGCTAGTTATAATCAATGCAAATCTTACTCTATAGTAGAAAAAGATGTTGTTGAATGTAGTTGAAAAATGATCAACAACTTTTTCTTAATCATATCTTGAACTCATAGGGATTGATCCTACAATATGCCAACACCACATCTACACTAATTCAACCATGAAGCCAAAAAGATGGCCATAGAGGTAATTGAATCCCAAATTGAAGCAAATCATCAAGGAGGAAATCAAACAACTCCTCAAGGCTAGGTTCATTTATACTATTGCAGATAGGGAGTGGGTTAGTCCACTCATAATTGTGCCAAAGAAAGGAGGTAAGTGGTGGGTCTACATCGATTTTTGACTATTGAATATGGCAACATTCAAAGACCATTTTCCATTACCATTTGTTGATCAAGTATTAGACACAATATCTAGGCATTACTACTATAGTTTTCTAGATGGTTATAGTGGCTATAACCAAATCTAGATCATTCCTAAAGACTAAGCCAAAACAATATTCACAAGTCCTTGGGGGACTTTTTCATATCGCAAGATGCCTTTTGGTCTATATAATGCCCCTACTACATTCCAACACCTAGTTCTAAGCATTTTTCAACAATAAATTGTAGTGGTATGGAAGTCCTCATGGGTGACTTCTTCACCTATGAAGATACATTTGAGCAAGCCCTAGACCACCTTAAGCAAGTACTGAAATGATGTGTTGAGACAAAACTCAGGCTCAATTGACAAAAGAGTCACCTGATAATCCATGAAGGCATTATATTAGGGCATAGGATATCATAAGTAGGAATTGAGATAGATCCTAAAAAAATAAGAGTCATCCAAGAAATAACCTACCAACTACAAACTATCAAAGATTTTTGATCATTCCTTGGACATACTAGCTATTATTGATGATTCACAAAGAATTTCTCTAAGATAGCAAAACCATTGACGAAGCTAACAAAGAAAGATGCTCCATTTGTCTAGACTATGGAATGCAAACAAACATTCCAATAGCTAAAAAAAAACTTTTAGAAACTTCAATCCTATAAGCACCCAATTTGTCCAAATTATTTCATGTTATGATAGATGCATCAAATTATTTCTTAGGAGCTATGCTTACATAGATGGATGACAAGAAACATCCATATTACATCCACTGCACTAGTTGAAGCACTGTGGGTGCACAACTAAACTACACCACCATAGTAAAAGAATTAATGGTAGTGGTATTTGCTCTAGAAAATTTTAGGCATTATGTGCTTGGATACAAAGTATTTATGCATATAGATCATAGTGTCATCTGCTTCCTAATGAACAAGCCAATGGTAAGCCCCCATGTCATATAGTGGCTAGTGATCCTATAAGAATTCAATCTTATAATGGTAAATTGAAAGGCACTAAGAATGTGGTCACTGACCACTTGTCTCAATTATGGTGGAACAAAAAGAAAAGAAAGAGAGTCCACTATCTAATATGTTTCTTGACAAAATCCTCTTTACTAGGGCTATAACTAAACAATTTCTCAATGAGCCTAAATGATATGATGACATTCTCATCTATCTTCTCATCCAAGATATGCCACAAGGGTTGGACCACCAAAATAAATAGTAGTTTCTTCACTAGGTAAAACACTTCATGGAGATCAATAGACACATGTACAAGGTGTATGTTGATGGCCTAGTTTGATGATGTGTCCCTAATGTTGACCAACTGCTCATTCTTCAAGATGCTCATGAAGGTCCTTGTAGAGGCCACTATGCTAGGAGATGAACAACCATTAAAATCCCGATGGCAAGGTACTATTGGCCAACAATTTTTAGGAATTCTCATCAATATGTTCACTCTTATGAACAATGTCAATGAGATGGTGGAATGACTACTCGAATGGAGGAACCTCAATAATGGATTTAGCCACTGGAACCCTTTGACATCTAGAGCATTTACTTCATGAGTTCCATCATACCCATGTTAAATGGAAAGGCATACATCATAATTAATGTTGACTATTGTTATCACTGACTGTACATCTTCAACTGCTACTCAGTTTATACAATAAAATGTTGTAAACAAGTTTGGTGTGCCACCTGCATTAATTTCTGATAATGGAACTTACTTTACAGGCACTACCTTTCAAAAGCTCATGCAATGCTTGGGG
This sequence comes from Gnetum montanum, assembly GCA_015680685.1. NCBI lineage: Eukaryota > Viridiplantae > Streptophyta > Gnetopsida > Gnetales > Gnetaceae > Gnetum > Gnetum montanum. The sequence goes on from MNCI01033388.1 coordinate 90,841, forward strand.
GTTGAACATAATCTTGAAACACCCTACCACCCCCAAGCCAATGGTCAAGTTAAGGTTACCAATAGAAAAATCATAAGGATTCTAATAACTATTATCAAATATAGGAAAGACTAGAGCATGAAACTTAATGATGCCCTTTGGGCCTATTGCTCAACATGGAAACTTCTTATAGGTTATTCTCCTTATGAGCTTATGTATGAAAAGTTACCAACACTTTCTAGTCAATCCAAGCTCCGTACATTATCAACAACCTGTGACCTTGACCTTGACTTGAGTCTGGCAAAAAAAGAAAGACTAATAAATGTCAACTTGCTAAGTGAAAGCTAATTGATGGCCCTATCATCCAACAAGTTGCACAAGGCATACAACAAAAACTGTCATGAGCTTAAAATCAGGAAAGTCAAATTTTAACCGAGAGATAAGGTTCTCTACTAGAATCCCACACATGTACCTCAACAAACTGAGTTCTAGACATTGTGGAAAGAACCTTATATAATTTATGAAACTTTTCCTTCTAGGGCCATGATGATCTACAAACCTAAGAGACCAAACAAGAAATAGCTAGTCAACATATAATAATTTACACCTTTCCATGAGCATAAGCTATCTAATACAACAAACACCTCATCATATGAACAACCATGCTCAATATTTCAAATGTCCTCCCTTCAACTCACTCATGGGGGAGATGGCCATCCATGTTAACTATATAAGCAGCTCCTCAATTTTTCCCCCTTTTTGTTTTACATGTTTTTGTTTTACATATTTTTGTTTTGCAACTTCTTGTTTTACACATTCTTTATTTTACATCTTTTTTGTTTTTATGTTATTAATTTTTTCTAATTTTTTTACATCATTAGTACATTTGTCATTTCTTGAATATGTTACATGTTCTTTTATATTTCTTTTATTTTGGTGTGATTTTCTAACATTTTGTTAATAAGTACCAGGCATAGTGGTAATTTGTTACTTGATGGTGATATGTACTATTCAGTTATTTGATTGTTGGTGTCTAGATTCTAGCTTTAAATTTTGTTATCAATAACAAGGACATGGTTTATTTTCATGCAATAGGTAATGAGTCCACAACAGCCACCCATCCACAAACTCTATAGTTTCTCTTATTCTAAAAATGTGCAACCCCTTTTTCATTAATAAAACTATAATGAATTTATAACTTTGGTAGTTTTCAAAATTGGAAATGATTCAAAGGTTTGAATAGGATGTGACTTCAAGGGACTTCGGTATTCTTTATGCTTTTCTACTTACTTAGGTGCATGTGTGTTTTCATGGATTTCTTACCATTCTATGTCGACCACTAAAAGGAAGTTGAATACTTCTTTTATTGATGTGGTTCCTATTTTAAAAAAAATAAAAAAATAATTAAAATTCAAAACATACCCCTCAAAAAAAATAAATAGGCTACCCATGCCTGAAGGTCCCCTCTAACAAAGGCCCTTCCTAACTTCCTACTTCTCTTTTCTTCTCTAACAAGGAATGCTGGTTGTTCTATGGAAGCACTCTTATGTCTTAATGGCATGGGCTGGTCTTAAAATGGAAATGCAAAGTCACTAAACATGGTTAGTTTTGGTCTTGACTAAGGATAGATCTTATCAAGTCATTTAATCATAAAATTCATAAGGGATATCATGTGACCTTAATCAAGAACTCCATTCTACACTCTCTCTCATCCATCTTTGCTTTTCATGTCTCACCTCATTTTCAGTTTCATGTTCTTGTTTGATGTCCTTCTTTTGGCTTTTTGTACTTAACCTCATTGTTAGAATTCTTAGGTAGTTTCTTTTGGTTTTTTGTACTTAACCTTCCATAACCATTAATCATCCACGGAACCCACAAACTCCTCATTTTGAAGTTATGAAAGGGTAATAAAAGGCCTATGCCTACTTTGGGAAGGACCCACTTGCATATCTTTTGGTTGGATTAGTTAATTTCTTTATCCTTAAACACCCTTTCAATCAAATCCTTTTATTTACCTCATCAATAACATCCAATTATGCACATTTTCACAACATTTTTTAGTGAACTATCCTTTTTATTGTTGTGAATTCTTACACCCTCTTCAAATATTTCCATGTGTAGAGCTTTTTCAAATTTAATGAACCACTTATCTATTTTACCCTATTTGTCAGTCTTCNATTCTATGTTAGTTTTATCCAAGATGTTCACTTCTCTTATCATGAACACCCAATTTTGTAAAGATTGTATCTTCGTACACTTGGGCACTTAGAGTCTATTATTCCATTTGAGTCAATTTGTGTGTCAATCAATAATGCTATACCTTTCTAATATTTTGTAAGGGACTTGTTACTCCTCTTCTTCACTCAAGCATGAGTTTTTATTCAATCATGGGGGTATGATGAATCATGTTTTGAGTAGCTTCGATATTGGATACATGATATCAAATACCAAATATTAGAGCCTTGACATTGAATACCCAATGTCAGAGCCCAAGATGTGATGTTGAATATCCAATATCATGGGGTATATGCTAGCTTATAAATATAGTGCTTTGGCTCATAATTTTTATAAGTTTTTGGTTGAATTTTTCATAGTCTTTTGCATAAAGTAGGAAGCTCTTAGAATTTTTTCTCTCCACAATTAGAATATTTTCTAAGTGCCCACAACAAGAGTTTGAGTATGTATGAATCGTTCTTTGAACACTAATATACTTGAGCATAACAATGTGATGGGAATAAAAATGAATCCTTTTGATCATCCTTGCAGCATTGAGAATAGATTAAATGTTTCCTTGATGCATTTAATATTCATGTACTTTATTTTCATGCACTTCATTTCAGTGCAATTTAATTAAGCAATTAATTTCCAATTGTTAATGAACACAAGCATGACCACCTTGAGCATACGTATAGCACTTGGTAATGCAGAAATGCTTAACGTTTGGTAGCCCAGTTGTGCTATATGTGTTTAGGATGTGTCTAGGAAAGTGGGATGGGTACTTGTTTTAGGCTAGCTATCTAGTAGATAAATTATATCCTAAATTACTTTACCTTTCATTCTTGTTATAGGGAATTAAACTTATAAATTACAAAATGATAAAAATCACATAACTTGGTTGCAGTTAACCATATACTTGTACTTCACAAGTGGAACTGGGAAGACAACAAAATTTCTCAACATTCATTTTACTTCCTAGAGAATTAGTGCACTAGAGAACTATAGGTCTATGAAATTCAACTATATTATGCATGAACACCTTAGTGATTCATATGGTTGGATGTAGGGGTACCTCGTCACTTGTCAAGGCTAAATCTAAGCCCAAACATATCTTGGGTGTGCTTTTCCAACAAGGAATCCCTATGACAACAAGGCCCATTCCCACCTTACCTGACTAACTATGCTTGGTCCCACACTAATTGCCATTGTGCATCAAACATAATTGGTGTTGCAACCCATCATGTTTCATTTCTCCATGTCATTGGCTACATAACCCTAATCTGTGCGTGATTGGTAATGGTTGTCACCACCACAAACTCATTGATCAACCAAGTGGAAACCATCAGGGGACCCTAAGTAACCCAAGGATCACATACCCTTTTTGTTCCATTTGTACCCCAAATACTAGCACAAACATCTTTCTCCTTGTTTGATCCACTAAATATAGCTATAACACTACCTCTTCCCTCTATGAAATAATCGATAGCAAGGCTACCAACCTTCCAAAAAATGTCATGATCATTTGCTCAAATCTCACAACTAATAGAGGCACCATAAAACCTATATCAGGCCTTTCGAATGATCCAAGACCTGATAGAGGAATTGAAAAGGCTTAAGGCCTCTACATCTCAAAGCATTAAGATCATGGACTTTTACCAAAATGATCCCATTAGTCCTATGGTCCCACCCTTAATGATTTCTCTTGGTGTCCTCATCCATCAATTCAACAAGTACAATGAAGCATGTGATGCCAACACTCACCTTATTGCTTTCTGCTCTAAATGCTTGCTATTGCAACCATGGCCACACACCACAATGAAGATTTTCCTTATGTCCTTGATAGGAAAAGTGCTTAACTAATATCACACCTTACCTAAAGGATCTATATCCTATCTTAAGGACCTGATAGCATAATTTATTAACCACTTCAAGTATAACTTGAAGCCTAACGCTACACTTGACCAATTGACAAAGGTCAAGTAACGATCCCTAGAACCAACACAGAAGTTCATCCAATGATGGAATGTTCTACTTAATGAGATACTAGATCCTATAGCTGAAACCCACCTTTTGACCATATTCAAAGGGATGCTTAATGAATTTATCAAGTGTAGGTTGTATTACCTTAACCTACGGTCGCTTAGTGAAGTGTTCTTCTAAACAAAAAACATAGAGGACACCATAAAAGCTAGTCATGACCTTGCTTACGTGGCATACAAAAATCAACACATGTCGAGGAATAAAGAAAAGGATAAACAAAACAACGTAGCTATAGTGATAGTAACCAAGGTAGCCAAAATCACTAACCATGGGCTAAGAAACAATCAACCCAAGGTCTGTGCTAACAATCATGATTACCAGCCATCAACCTATAGGGCCACTACATCGATTACATCTAGACCAAGATTTGAGTATAAGGACAAGACAAAATATGCTAGTTTAACTTTGAAGCCATCTAAACTTCTAAATAAACTATTGAATATGTCTGAAGCTACTCATAAAAAACATGATAGGCTATGTGAAATAGCCAAGGATTCCACTCAAGAAACCAAGGATGACCCACAACTGCTTAAATATTTCATGCTCAACTGCTTCTTTCATTATCATCAATTGTCTGGTCATGAAACTGACTTCTACCCCACACTAAAAGATTACGTACAAAGGATGATAGATAGAGCCAAGTTTATCCTTAATGCATCCAACCTTGTCCAACCCCAAAATTAGTCGATGTGCATGCATAAGGATCCATTAAATGACAAAGACCAATCATACATCATATTAGTGTTTAATATTAATGAAAATCAAAGGTCCATGAGAGAATCATTTATGGTTATATTACTTCCCCTTCCTTTCCCACACCCACCCCCCCCACCCCCAACAACAATGAGAGGGCCTTTTCAACTTCCACCAACTCAAGATCCTATTTTGTTATGAGGGTACCACCACCCATCCTTCCTAGGAAACCCTTTATCATGAAGGCGACCTAACTAGCCACAACCCAACCAACTAAAATAACCATACAACAACCTCCTATGATGGCCAANTGACCTAACTAGCCACAACCCAACCAACTAAAATAACCATACAACAACCTCCTATGATGGCCAATGCTACCGCCTCTTCATCACAATGAACAAATGACAACCAAAAAGTCTCAACCAACCAAAGGAAGAAGCATAAGCAAAAGCCTAATAACAAGGGTGACAAGCAGGCTGAGGCACAAAAGGAAGTGGACTCACCAAAGACCACTTCCATATCAGCTATGCTAATGACCTTCTTGATCCAACCCTCCTCAACTAGTAAACCACAAGAGGACCCCAAACCCCAAAGCTAGAAGAAAGAGGAGAGATCCCAACAATACCAACTTAAGGCTAAAGTTTGCATGTTGGGATGCATGAAATAAGTAAAGCACAACTAAGGCAACAACCCCATGGCCAATCATAAGAAATTTCTCAATGTGATGGAACAAGTCAAGTAATCCCTCAAGCAAAAGAACCAAAGTTTGAGCCTATACAACCTAATCATGACTTTCGCTACATATCATGAGGTGCAAGTTAAGATGTTGACTTCCATCCCCATTAGTAAGGATATCCCCCACTAATGAGAAGTCCATCCATGCAATGATGGTTCCTTCTTCACCAAGGGAGAAGAAGTCAACATCACTAGTGTTTCACAATTGCAAAATCAAGAATAGCCCCCAAAACAGCAAGGTAACTAGGGCTCCTCTTTTCATCATAAATCAAGTAGGGTAGTTTAAGGTCCATCAAGTGCATGTAGACAATGGGGCTACAACTAACATTATCCCATGAACCATTGTTGAATGCATGGATTTGATAGAGTAGATACAACATACAACAACGGTAGCTCTCAAGTCCTTTAACAGGTCATAGGTTGTTATTAAGGGATCAATCTCCTTAGACTTTGTGATAGGGGAGCAGTTCCCCACAACCGCTAATTTCTTGGTGGTAGAGGAAATGTCAAGGTTCAACATAATCCTTGGAAGACTTTGGTTGCCTCAATCACAAGTCATATCTTCACCCATCCACTAAGAGATTCGCCTTCCTTAGGTGAAAGGTGAAATCATCATTCATGGTAATAATGTTATTCCCCTGGCACTCAACAATGTGGATATAGAGTAGGGATTTGAAGTGGAGGTTCAAGAAGAATCTCCCAACCACAAAGTCAAGTAGAATAAGAGAGAGGAGAAAGCCAAGATTGACAACAATGAGAAATGGAATGCATTATGGAACGAACTCCCTTTCAACATTGTTAGTGAAGAGGATGGTGAATACAGACTTATGCAAAATAGACCTTACACATTTCTAAATCTTTCAAAGATTAGGAAGAATCTACACAAGTGATGTGCACCCTAATCCTTCCACCCCATGCTTTTATGAGCATGTAACCATATGTTCTAATAGTCATTTAGCCTAAATTTTCTTTCTTAACCTATTACATCTTTTGGTACATTCTTTCTTTTATGCATATAGCCTAGAAATTTAATTTTATTTACATTTTTATTCAAGTTTTTTCATTTAAAACTAAAACACCCATAAAAACTTTAAAATAGAAAATCACCAAAAAATATGAGTTTCTTTTCAATGCCATCCCACCATAGTCCTAAACTAGCAAAACAAACATATCAATGGCCTACCATGACCTTAAATTAGCAAGACACTTAAACAACCTATGTCCACCATGGCCTAAAACTAGCAAGCATCTCTTTCATCCTATTTATGTTTTAGCCTACATTCACATCATTTATCTACTTAACTTTATAGCCAAGATCAACATAGCCACCTATAATATTTATAACACTAGAACAATATATATCCAAAAACTAAAACCAAAAACTTTTCATTTAAAATATTCATAAATACATAGTCGTAGCCACACTATGTGGCAAAATGCCCAAATAATAATAATCATCCATAACATAGTCTTAGCTTATAAAAGCCATCAACAAAAAAAATGATAAACATCGTATACCACCAACAAGATGAAGTAGGTAGATGGACAATGTTAAGAGGCATCTAGAGGAGGAAGTAGTGGGTCATCCCCACCCTCACCATTGGGGTCATTGATGTCTCCTAATGCCTAAAATACAACAACATAAAGCCAATCAATAACCAATAATCAAAACTATAACTTAAACAAAAATTAAACTAAAACATAGAATACATCAAACCTATGTGAAATTAGGCTCCATAACCTCTGGGGGTAGATGCTAAAGACCATTCTTCAAATGATGAAGAATCTAGTCTTTCATCATATTGGCCCAGTCAATATCCCCAAGATCAATGCCTATGATGATGTTAGTTTTATCCACTTTTGTCCAAGTAGGTAGTTCACAAGTGATTGTAGCCACACCTACAATAGTGGTAATTTGAGGAGTAGGAGATTTTTCCACCATGAGAATGCTCTTAAAGAGCTAGTAGGGACTCTCTACCTAAATCCCATAAATGACTAGCTCTCTCTTGTGTTGTTCAATGGACTCCTCTTTGAGCCACTTTAAGTAAGCCTCCCAGTCAGCCTTATATTCTCACTTGTGGACCTTTTGTTTCTTATCCCACTCTAGAATACATGTGCTATGGTATTTCCTATCCTCGGCTTTTTGGGAGATGATATCCATCCACATCCATTACTTCACCATCTCCTTTGAGAGTGTCACCTTATCATAGATGGCATTCTAGTACCGGGCCCATGTGATATCTCTAGTCTACAAGTTCTCTGAATTAGCCACTTGGGTATTTTTCCTAAAGGCCACAACTTGCTCCCATTGGGACTTGTTGGACCTCTACATCTCCCATGAAGTTTTTGTGCATTAAATTGCTAGATCAATAGCATTTTTGTACAACTTCAGGTGTACACTCTATACATCAAAAGAAAGCTTTGATATGGAGTCAAATCCCATGTCTCGAGTGAGGTCCCACTTCACAAATGGCACTACCAGTAACACATAACCATAAAATACAACCATAAACATAGTTTACACCCTAAGATAGTCATAACATAAACATAACCTATAACATAGCAAAATGATTAAGGCATAGGAAACAAAGTCCTTACCTATCCCAGGTGCAACTTGTTGCAACTAGTCGATGATGCCCTTGGCCATCTCGCGCATGAACACCATTTTGTCTAGGACCTCTACACATGGTTTTGCATGAAACATAGGGGTAGGGGCCTTTACTAGTGGCTTAGGAACTACTATAAGCATAACAATCATCAAATCGTTAGAATGAAAAGAAAACCTAAAATCATAGGGTATAACAAGAAGTGTTAAGACATGTGCATACATGGCTCCTCCTCTTCATCCTCTGGGATGATGATGAGGGATGCACCTCGCACCACCTCATTAAAAAAGGCATCTAGATCATCTAGACCTATGTTGGCTAACACTTTAGCCTCATGTTGTTGTAAGAGGACCTCTTCTACATGCCTTTGTTCTTCCTATGTTGTAGATGCAGCATGCCTTTATGCTTCCTCCTTTGTGGCAACTTGGGCTACCATGTCCCTACACTTTTCTATAACCATAACACATAAAAACCCAATTAGTCCATGAAACTATAACATGGCCATAAGCCTTAAAACATAGAATAGCCTAAACATAGATAAAACTTACCTATGACCACATGATGTGACATTTTAAGTTTATTTTGGGCATGTTTCTCTAATGCTAGTGGTGCTTCTTTTGAGGGCCTCCTAAGCTTGATCCTAGCTACTCCTTCAACCTCGATATGTAACCATCGGGCCATCAAGACATTTGCTAGAATTGTTAAGGGCTCCTCCCCTATGCTATTAGGGGATTCACAATACCTACCACCAATATTCTTGGTGGTAATAGACAATGACTCATTCATCTCATCTAGTAGGTTCTAATCCTACATGGTTGGATAAATATCTAAGGCCTAGAAAGTTGGACTGGGTGTTGGGCCTCCCATCATCCATTTCTCCACACCACTAGGAAATTTGGAAACCTCTTCAAATAACATGTAAAGAATGAAGAATGCATGTGGATTATGATAGAGGAATCATCATGGAGTTTGAGAATCTCCTCTTGAAGGGTAGTAGCCAAGGAAGCCACCTAATTGAATATGGTACCCTCCATCAGGACCTTCTTCAACGTCCACCCCTGTGTGTTGTCAATTACCTTCTTTTATGTAATAGTTTAGGAAATGCATAATACTTGAGTAAAGGATAAGATGCCTTTGCTTCGAGGTTTATGAAGCCATCCACAGAAAGCTCAAAGTGGTCCTTACTAGCACCAAACCACTCCAAAACTTCCTCACAATGACCCACTTCCTTTACTATTCTAGTCACAACTTTTGTCCCATTAGCAAGAATACCAAGAAATTTACAAAAGTTTTCCTCATTGATGGGTATGGTAATTAGCATGCCTCAAACTATGGTAATAAAATGATCAGTTTCTTCATCAAAGGAGTCAATGACGTTCAACGTCTATGTAACAGGGATGGAAGGGATAGGTGCCATGAATACATCAAGCAAACCCACACACTCAATGTTTGCTTGGATGTAACTAGGTGTCTGTCCACTTGACCACTCCTCTGCTAGTATCACCTCACCAAATTTTAGGATTATGGTATCATCATGACATCCTAAAACTAACAAATTGATTTTGATAGAGGTGGAGGATCATACAAGGCAACAACAAACATTTAGCATCAACATAGGAATGTCTAGAAACTGGTAAAATGATACAACACTTAATACCTTAGTAACCATAAGGCATTAGGCATTACAACCCATGTGTTTACCTTTATTCTTCTTACTTGGTGTGGTTTTTGTAGAGGTCCCAATGATAAAGGTCTGATCCTAGGTGCTCTTGAAACCCACCAACCAATTGTGTACCATCTTGTTGGCCACACACTTCTTGTAGATAGGGTTGAAATCCTTAGTGTATCTATCAAAGTCCCCTCTTAACTATTTGATGGGATGCAATATCACATGGGCCACGATATCGCATCCCCCTTGATACCACATCTTCCCCTGCGATATCGCGTACGCGATATCGCAGTGCATCGTCAAATCTATAAATAAGAGGTGGCTCTCCCTTGTTTCTCATTCTAGGCATAGACCATCGTGAAACTCTGGTAGTTTTACCTCTCGAGAGATAGAATAATTTCCATGTGCCCACACTAGGAGCTCCAAAGTGAATGGATCTTTATTCGAGCAAATATTGTACCTGAACACAAGTTTGTGTATAGAAATAAAGACGAACTTCTTGGATAAACCTTGTAGTGCATGGAATACACTAAATAGGATTTTATTTATTGTTATTTATTATTTATCATTTAATTTCTTTATTAGCTCATTAAATCTCTCTCAACCCTTCTCCCATAGTTAAGTGCATTCAGTACGACTACTTCGAGCACTTGCGTTACGCTTGGTAATCCTAGTAACGAATAGCGCTTGGTAACCAAGGTTGCATTGGTTCAGGGTGTGAATGGTAAGTGGGAATGGATGTTGATGCTAGGTTAATTCAGGCTTAGTTAGCTAGTTAAAGTTAGCTAATTAGTCTCTTCACCCTTCACCTCATTAGCATAGGAGATAAAACAGAAAAGACATAAAAATCATATACCTTAGACTTACTTAACCATACAACTATGACGAATACAACTAATTCTAGGAAGACAACGAATGATTAACCTTAAGTGTTCCATAAGGTGTGTAGGCACTTAGTCTATGGAGTTCGATCGGATCACACGTGTAATGCTCGTATTCATATGGTTGAGTGTAGGGGTACCTCGCCACTCATCATTGGTGTCATTGCCAAGGACTAAGTGTTTGTGCGCTAAGTAGAACATAAGAAATTATCCACATCATTGGGAGCTTAAAAAAACCCTTAGGGTTAATTAAACGAAAAATTATATAATGATTAATTAGCACACCAAATAAAACACAATGTCCTCTTCTTCGAAAAAAAGCACTTCACCACCTAGGGATCATACGAGAAACAATCAGTGGCACCAAACACATAACCAAAATCTACCAGTTCCTCAATAGTATCGGGTGGTATATACTCATCACAATGAGTATATACCTTATTTTATTTTTATCCTCCATCAGGATGAACAACTGCGCTGGAGAGACTTTCAAGATAACATAGTGTTACCTCCAGATCGGGCAATCCCTATCATGCTTCTTCATGCTCTTGCATAGATAGGCATGACAGAATTATATGCTGAATACGTTGCAGAAGATTATGACATAAGGGATTACCATCCCACAACAGTGCAACATCTAAGGGACTCGAGGCAGGAAAGCCACCATACATTGTTGAAGGGTAAAGGGGTCCCGCATGTCCTAAGCGAAATAGGAGATGGTGAACCAATCATAACAAGTTCTCCATCAAATGATGTTTCCCCTCCTAACGAAAGTGAGGAGGTGAGGTATCAAAACCTACACTCCACAATACATAACCCTAGTTCTGATCCCCATGAATTCCAACTGTTCACTAAGGGAACAAAAACACATGACAAGGACGGGCATTTAGATCGTCATCACGATTGGGGCCGTAGTCACCGAAGAGAAGGTAACAGACATCGCCATTGAGATGGTCCTCCTTCTTCTTCTCCTTCATCACACCATTCACCTCTCCTTCCACATCAGGGTGTAGTTATCAAGAGCATAACGGTGAGGATAAGGGTAAGTAAAATGAGAGACCTCGATGACAGAGTCAAGAGAGAGGACAAGGGTAGTCTAGAGAGTCTAGGCATGGTAGAAAGGAAAGTAGGGAACCACGTAGGCATCATAGACGTCATGAGAGAGATGATCATGATGAACCCCTACTTTTCACCTGAAGTATGCTAGATATTACGGAGGTAGTAAGAATACCTACAAGCCATCAAAAGGACACTCGGATCAAGAGATTAGATATGAACAATATCCCACGCTTCGAAGGGGGATACAACACTGATCCACAAAACCATTTACAGGCATTCCATGATGCCTGTGCCTTGCAAAACATAGAGAATGAGTGGAACAAATTAAAGCTATTTCCTAGGACACTCATAAAGAAAGCAGAGAGTTGGTACTAGTCCTTAGAGGCAAAAACCATTAGGAGGTGGCGTACGATGTTAGAACTCTTCAACGATAAATACCAAACATACTCCAAAGTGTCCAACTTATGTAAGCAGATCTAAGGATGGAAGTAAGGTAATCACAAACCCTTGGATGCTACCATCAGCCAATATTATGCATTGCTACATTCTTGCCCAGGCCATGGCTACGCACAACGGGATCAACTCCACCACATCGTAGATGGGCTAAGAGATGAAACTAGGAGAATCCTTGGGACTTATGCCCAAGGGAGATTATTTGAACTTAGATCCCATGAATTTCATAGATTTTTGGAGCAAGTAGCTAAAGAAGAAGGGGAGCTATAGAAAAGAAAAAGCATGGAAGAGTATAACTGCGATCGTTCCCTCTGAAAGAAGGGAGTGAGATTCTATGATGAAGAGGATGAGTCACCACTCGAAGAGTTGGTGAATAGAAAAACCTTTCCACTTCAAAAATTAACAACAGAAGTGGTGGCTAAGGTAGATCAGATACAGGACTCCTTAGATAGTAGACTTGAACTTTTCCTAAAAATCGTAGAGGAGTCTAAGGAATGAAGTAGTGACCATCATAAGAAAAAGTGGAGAGATTCAAACCCTGCACATAACAAGGGTAAGGGAAAAATGACTATCATCGATGAGGTTGTGAATTCTAACACAGACAATGATAGTGGATGTGAGATCTTCCAATATGACCATCCTAAGGGGTATTACCCAATAATCTCACATCTACAAGAGTCTAGGGTGTATGCACTCAACCCAAGACTTAACAGACAATAGGCACCCCATCGGTTACCTTATCCCCAAGGTAACCCAAGGAAATTCCACCAACCGTTAACATATTATCCAAGTGGAACTCTACCACAACCTATTGGGCAACACTAGCAGTGTCAACACCCACAGTCATGGGGGATGCCACCGCCTAGACAAAAATACCCTTACCGGCAACCAGATCATTATGGCTATTACATGCAGCAGCCGGTTTCTCCAAGTGACTCTATGGATCACGCAACTCCACAACATCACTACCATGTTTGGGACTATTTTAGAAGGACTCTTTCTCCTTTGGGAGATGCACCACATGCATACCATCCTCTAAATCCATCCACCTCTCTTCCTCCGGTAGTTCCACTACCTCCTGCTCCAACAATACAAGGGGAACTCCCCACTCAACCGCAACAATGTAATGCTACGAGAGCTATAAACCTTCAACCCACTGCTAGTTCTGACAACTACAAGAAGAGAAGACCTTTCTTCAGAACCAAAAACCCAGACAAGCTCTCACAACAACAAGCAGTTGAGTCTGTGACCACTCCTCCAACAAATAAGGCTTCGAAGCTCCCTTCAAATCAAAAATAGAGCTCAATGCATACAGTTATGTTAACACATACCGTTACTGACTAGATCAAGGTAGGTCACCTTCCCAGGAAACTATCTGACCTTGGAAGTTCCTTAATATACCTCCAAGTCACTAGGAATGAACCTCATAAGGCTCTTCTTGACTCAGGTCCTGGAGTCAACTTAATATCATGAGAGATGTATCAAGCCTGGAACCTGCCTCCACTCAAGAAGAGAAACATTCAACTAGAGCTGGCTAACCAGTCCATCACCATTCACTTGGGATCTGTGAAGGACATTGTTACCACCGTGTGTGGTTGGTCATACCCAGCTGATTTCCTAGTGATAGAAGTCAACGGCAACAAAGCGGACTTCCCAATTATAATGGGAAGGGCATGGCTAAGTACAATAGATGCATGACTAGGAATCCGTGATCTTTCCTTGGAAATATCTAGCATAAATATTTATGGAAAGATCGAGAAGAAGAAAGTTCCATGCATCACATACAGTGACTCAGAGGGTGATGACATAGAGGAATGCTCAGCATTTCCTGCATGTAACCAGTATGCACCAGAGGATAATGTACAAAGGTGTCTGTATGTAGAAACCACACAATAAGAGAACACCCAATGGTTGATAGCTGATCAAGAGAGCAGCCCATGAACATGCATGGAACAAACTAAGGGAACAACTCATGCCCACAACAAAGCCATAGATACATTGAAGTATGAGCATCACTGACTTCCACCCCTTAACCTGAAAACATTAGTTGGGAGAAGTTGGACACTTCTAAGAAATTCAAACAAGCGCTCATTCTTTCAGATCTCTCTCTTTTCATTCAGTCATGGGGGAGATGGCCACCTATGCTAATCATTTGGGACCCTCAGTTCTTTTTAAGTTTTTGTTTTACACGTATTTGTTTTACACATTTTTGTTTTACATATTTCTTTCTACACATTTTTGTTTTACATGTTTTTGTTTTACACATTTTTGTTTTGCACATTTTTGTTTTACATGTTTTTGTTTTGCACATTTTTGTTTCAAAAATTTCTTTAACTTTTCTTGTTTTTGTTTTACAACATCGTTCATAATTTTTCATTTCTTGTGTGTGTGTGTGTGTGTGACTTATCCATTTTGTTAATTTTTTCACCAATAAGTGTTCTTAATGATGGTATGGACTATTTTTCTATTGGTTGCTAATGTTTGGTTTTTACCTTTAAGTTATGATGTTGATACTAAGGTATGGTTCTTTTGATATAGTAGGCAATGAGTTCACTTCATTCATACATCCATGTTTCCATGGTCTCTCTCATCTTGGAAATGTACAGTCCCTTTCTAAATATGAACTATAACGAATCAATGGCTGGGAATTTTAGGTAGTTTTAGCCATTGCTAAGGTTTGATCATTAGTGATCAAGCCTTGATCACTAACCCTATACCTACAAGGAGTTCATAAAATCAACAAGTTAGAAAACGTAACTTAACCAACAAAGACAAAAAACATAAAAACACTATAATAACTATGCTTACCCCTGTAGATGGTATACGGTGCCAAGTGGATTTTGAAACATCATGTGGGCTCTCTATGCCACCATCAAAGTATTGTCAACATTATAGTAACGGTACTCTGGCATAGTCCAAATCTCCACAAGGTAGTGTGTGCCAATGATGTCTACTGTTTCTCCTATTACCTAAGGCAATGGATTATCAATGACAAACCTAGTAATTAGACTAGATGCCCAAGGCATTAGTGTCACCACTATGACCCTAACTACATCTACAAACAAGTCTGAAAATAGCATCACACTAAAGTTCTATAGGATGTAGGCAAGGAATTCCCTTGCCCCTAGTCAAAACCATACAGATCCCCTCTCTAAAGTCATTTCAAGAAAAGGGGTGTTTGCCTTGGGGTGGCCAATGCAACATAGAACATCCAATAGTTCAACCACAATAACTATGGATTTCAACAAGGCCCTGCATGGGGAAACAAAATATCGCAACCACTTAGGATTTCTTGACAAGTTTGCAAAAAATCATAGTTAGGGGTGAAATTAGCCCCTGTAAAAACCTCTAAGGTGTTTATTCAAATGTGTTCAAAAGTTCAACACCAACATTGTTGCAACCCTTGTAGCCTTCATGCATTATAACCAAAAATCATGCTTTGGTCCAAAACCATATTGACAAAAACTAAAAATAGCCTTAAAACCTAGAAAACATATATAAAAAAGCTTACTAAAAATAGTAAAATATTTTTATTTTTTATGAAACAAACCTTGAAGCAAAGTCACTATCTTTATACATCCCTAAGATCAAGGGACGTTGACAACAAGAATTTCTAAGCATATCCACAATGCCTATCCCCAAGGGGTACATTGTTACAACCAAGAAAAACCTCTACATATGCGACTATATAAGAAATCTTGTCAAAAATTAACCTAATCTAGCAATAACCTAATCGTTAATGAAAAAGCCCTAAATCACAAGACTATAGCAAAAAATTCATGAAAAATTCATTTTGATTCCAATTTTAGTGATTCCACCATGGAAAGAATACTAAAATCTTCAACCATGATCATCATAGCTAAAAAATTATAGCCATTTTAACAAAAAAAAATACAACCGAGCAGTAACCTAGCTATTTCCCAAAAACCCCCTTTTACACAAGTTTAATGAAAACTTCATCAAATTTTCATTTTAACTCCAAATGGAGTGATTCTACCTTTTTTGGAAAGCTTAAACCAAGATATATGCAACCATAACCAAAAAATTGCCAAAATCTCTACCACATATTTGGAAACAATTCATACATTTTTATGAAAATATAAAAGAAATGGCACAAAAATCCAACTACACAACCTAACTAAAATGGCCATAACTTTGTCATTGCAAATCCAAATTGGCTGATATGATATTCAATGGAAAGCTTAAACATAGCACTAAACGTTAATACCTTTATAATATAGTAATATTTGTCAATTTTCTTAATAAAAATTCATAACTTTGCTTGCTTGTTTCATCAAAAATATTAAAAAACACATAAAATTCATAAAACCTAATTTAATTTCAACATGAATCAAAGCCAAGAAAGACATGAAACCTTAAACCCATGTAAAACCCACCAAATAAGGGATGGGATTTTTTTTTTTGAATTTAATTTTGACAAATATTAAGGCCTAGATCTGACAAAAATTGCTCCATCCCCAAATCGATGGAAAAAACACATAAAATAGAAAACCTAATTTCAAAAATAAAATCTACCAAAGCCAAAATAATGAAATAACCTTAGATAGACATAAAAACAGCCAACAAATGATTTTTGGTTTCATAAGAATTTCATTCTACCTGCTCCCTTAGCATAGATCTAACAAAAATGGTCCCATCCTAGCTAGGAAAACTATAAAAAAATGGCTAGGAAACTTAAGAAAACGGCCAAGAATGGCCTACCTTGTAGTGGCCATAGATGATTCCTAGATGGAAATTTGTTTGATCAGTCTATAGATCTTCCTTGCAGCCTCATCTACCTTCTAAATCCTTGGATTTCTACTCTTGCCTCAACGCTGCTTCATCTTTGCTACACCAACATTGAGAAAACTTCGAAACTAGAAGGGATGAAGCCTCTACACTAGCTAGGAGGATATTTTTTTGCTTCTACACTAAATGATGGATTAAATTTGCAACAAGAAATCTCTACCAAAGTTCTATGAAGTGTGTTGTGGTAGAAGAATGAGAATTTGTGTCCAACACTTAACAATTTGACCATAAAAACCAAATCAAAACCTAAGCACCTACTCTCATGCCCTTGTTGCCAATTCAATGTATCAGACCTCAAAGTCCACTAAACTGCAAGGGGGGAAAGTATTTTCTACACTAGGAATGGTGGAAGAAAACATTAAGTTTAAATTTTTGAATTTTTTATGGTGAACCTCGCCATACACCTCCCATGCAAAGTGTGGAAACCTCCTCTACATTGAGTTTTCCATCAATTAGAACCCATACAACCTTGACACAACCCATCCACCCTTGTATCCACACTAGGGAACATGAGGCTAGCATGGATACTAGTCTCCATTGTCTCACAATGCTTTCACACTAACTTCCTTGTCATTTTTTACTAATGTGACCTACCTCATACAACCCAAGCTCTAAAAGGAAGCTAAATCTTGATTAAAACTTAACTTTTTGGGCTTCCATACTAGGGTGACACTACCTAGTATGAAGAAAGGGGGGTAACACCCCTACTTGGCCCCCAGCATTCATTTAGCCCAAATTTGACCCCTAAAGTAGGCCCACATGACCTAAAACCCCTCCAATCATTCTTGGCAACCCTGAAACCTTACTAAATCTATTTGAAAGAGCTTAAAACCTTAGGATTTGGTGGATCCATGTTGGGGGGAGGCCTCTTTGATGCTAGGTGGCATGGATCCAATGTGGATGTATGGGGGGATGACCAAAACTACTAAAATCAACCACCCAGTTGCCACTATTAGACTCTAGGATCCTTCAACATTTTCTGAAACCCTAAAATGACCAAAAATAACCTAATTTTTTTATTTCAAACCTTCTCCACTCTAGTGATTACCCCCTACCCCCCTCCCTCCATGTTTCCCAATGTGGAGCTAGCATGAAAGCCCAAGGGATGTGCAATAAAACCTCGTTTATAACCAAAAATAGCCTTAAAAACTACCCTAGTGACCTTTAGACCCTTCTAGAGCCTCCAAGTGCCCTAAAATTGGTCAAATTTTGCCCAAAACTATCATCCCTCTTTCATCCACATTGGGGCCATCATGGCCAACATGGAAAAAGGGGGGATGGTTGCATGAGGCACTTAGAAACCTCCAAACTAGTGGATTTTGACACCAAATCTTGACAATCAACACCGACAATCCTAGAGGATAACATGCATGGTATATTTGCTATCAAAAGAACTTAGATTTGGCATTTTTGATTGTTCCACACTAATGAAGATCTCATCCACACACTAGCCAACATGGATCCAATGTCAATACAGTTAGGGAGTCTTATGAGGGATCCCAGATACATTAAAACAATGACAAGTTACCTTGTACCTGCACAACAACCTTGTCAACCCTTCTGGAAGCCATCAGACTTTCAAAAATCAAATAAAATCAACCCATTAAGGATCTTCCATGCTAGGGAGGATCCTACCCATGATGGGCAATGTGGAGCCAATGTGAAACCAGATTGATGACTCCTAAAACCACTTAGAAACCCTTTAAATTGTCTACTTTTAACACAAAGCCCTAGCCCTTGACCCTTACAGCCTTGGAAACTTTGGATCCTATCAAATCTCAAATTTTGAACACAAGATTTTTATAGCTTTTTGCATATCTTTTGGCTGCTAATTTAAGGTATGAAAGGTAAGGAATAAACTATTATCTAATCTCTAATTATCCTAACTTGTATTCTAACTATTCCTAGCATAAGTTTCTGGTCCCATCTTCTGAGCACGTTCTGAGCACCTCCTAACACTTCTAGGCTACCAGACGTTAAGCGTCATTGGGTTTACCAAGCATTTGATTTACATCTAAGATGGTCGTACTTATGGTCTTTACGAACTACAAATGAACAATAGCAATTAAAATAATAATAATAGAAAATTAAGTGATTAACATGTAACTAACAAAGAATAAATATATTAAACTACTGAATGCATAAAATAGCTAAGTCCAAATGTTGCAAGGAATGCTTGAATAGTTCTTCTTTATTGTCATCACGCCAATGGGCTCAGATCCATCAATGCTCAAATAAAGAGCCGATCACTTTTCTTACACCTACTGCGGGCACTTGCAAACTATTCTATCTCCTACATGAACAAACTGCAAGAGCTTCGCTACAACTAACTGAAAGATGCCTAAATGAGGCAGAAGGCCCTCTTATTTATAGGTCAAGATAGGTGGCTATGTAAACGGGCCCACGTCGACATAGGAAGGTGATGAGACACAGTTTGCGTCGGCCGCGATATCGCGTATGCGATATCGTGTACGTGATATCGCGTCCTTCCCTACGATATCGCGTACCCGATATCGTAGTCTGCCGTCATGTCTATAAATAAGAGGTGGCTCTCCCTCATTGGAGGATCCTAGTTTTGGAGTAGTAAAGCTCTGGCAGTTTGATCCCTCCAGAGTTAAATTTTTTTCCCGTGTCTGCCCGTAGTGTGGTCAATGTAATTGTACGGTGTCTTTATTCGAGTGTGTCGTACTTGGACATGCACATGACCAGCAATAAAGATCGAGATTACTTCATCATTGCAAAATTTACTTAGTTTATTTATTTGTTATTTATTTAATGTTATTTATTACTTTCATAGCATGGTGTGAGTATGACTTAACTACGAGCATCTACGGGTGT
>MNCI01033388.1:124482-139701 GCA_015680685.1 Gnetum montanum
CCCCCCACGACTGAGAGCATACCTCTGGTTACTTAAAAAGGCAAGGATTGGTTGACGAAGACTCACGACGGAATGTAGGTGCATTGGGAAAGGTTACGCAGAAAAAATGACAAAACCTCCCCTCAGTTCGGACTCCAAATGATGAAAAATGGCAAAGTGTGGTGGGGTATATATAGGGGTTAGGCGCTGCATCGACAGGGCCACATATACGCGGCCACGTATACGCAGTCACTACATCGATGGGGCCCCGTCAATGCAGGGGTGTTCGCCCTTTGACCAGCATTGACCAACCCATAAAAAGCCCGAAATGATGAATTTGAAACTCCAAATTGAGGCGGTTGAAGCACATGCAAGGCCTAGACATGGCTAAGGACATGAGGAAGGGAATTAAACACGAGAAAGAGAAAAAAATAGGAGAATAGGACTCAAAAAGAAGTCTACGAGGAATAAATCGAGCGAATGGAACCTGAAAACTAGTCAACCACGAAATACCAAGGAAGGGAGACTTAACAAGCAGGACCAAGGAAATGCAGGTGGGTCCTCCCCATAGTAGGTCATAGCCTTAGTAGCCCCTGCATAGCCCTCAACACCGGGGTTTGTGGGCCCCAGGGCTAGGAAATGATGTTCACCAGGTAAGACTCTGACCCAAGAGATTTCGCCAAGGCATGGGAAACCCAAGGAGATCACGACATAAGATAGGCAATGAGGTGAGTGACGAAGAGAACTAGATGAAGAGAGAGATGAGAGAATGGTATGCCGATCATTGGTCATGGGAAACCCCATGTGGAGATGTGATTAAGTGACCTAGTAGAACCGTTCCGAAGTTTAGATCCAAAAGCATCCACATTCAGTGACATCGCAGCAATAGACGAAGTCTCGACCATCCCCCAAGGAAGCAAGAATGACCTCACAGAGAACCACCACTCCAACAAATGTGAGAAGAAGGAAGTGAAATGGGACAAAGTTAGAGGGGACCAAGGAAGTCCCAAAAATAGTGCATGTGGCCTATGAGAGGCGGTCTAAAGAGTGTGCTTTGAATTCCCCCATGATTCATTTTTTTTTCTTTTGTGCAAGGGAACCACACCATGCGAAGACCCATGCATGTTTGCATGCATCCGACCAAGGGGTGTGCTCTGAATCCTCATTTTATTTGTTTATTTTGTTTTTTCTTTTTTTTTTTCTTTTTTCTTTTTTTTTCTTTTTTCTTTTTTGAATTTTTTGAATTTTTTCAGTGAGGACCACACCATGCAAGGTCGGACTACCCAGAAGCTTCCGTGGAGAGAGACTTGAAGTGGAAGGAAATCCGTAAGGGCATACTAGCAACCTAGGGAATAGAACAAAACAACGAATAAAGTGTTCCCCTTGAAGTCACACCCGATTCAAACCATTGGGTCATCCCTTAGTCTGGGAACTACACAAGTCACACATTAATTAAAATGTTGTTAAGGTCAGGGGTTGCATGTGCTCAACAGAAGGGAAAACATGGAGTGGGTGCATGGGTGGATGACGTAAACTCACTACCAATTTTATGAGCGGAAAGTAGACGTAAAGTCCAAAAAGAACCATGCGAGGGAAAAAACTAGACAACTAGGTAAACGAGTGTACATTACCCATCATAACAAAAATCATCCACACTAGACATCTGAAGACAATAAGATGAAAGATTAGCAATTACGTGAAAAAATAAAACATTCATAAAGAAATGAAAAATAAGTAAAGAAAGGAAAAAATGTACAAAGAAGTGGAAAATGTATAAATGATAGTGAAAAACAAAAAAGTGTAAAACAAAAAATGACAAAATGATGAGGGGTGTAGTGGAATGGATCAATAGGGATGATGGTCTCCCCCATGACTGGGTGGAAAGGAGGAGACATGAAAAATGAAGCATGGCCGATGAACCTCTTCCATTTTATCCATGCTTTCAATGTAGGCTCGTACAAGCCCCTCGGATGGTTCCATGCACAAGGTGCTACTAGCGAAATCAGCTATTAGCCACTAGGTGCCCTTGTGGCTGGTGGTTGCTACGTATAGACACTATTGAACTAATGATTCTTTAGTACACCAGCCACGTGCTTGGATGGAAGTTCGCTAAGTGAATCATAACTGTTGCACACAGTTGCACCCTTAGTCACTGTACGTGATGCATGGAATAGTCTTCTTCTTGATCTTTCCAAAAAGAAGTTTCCTTTGAAATTTCAAGGGAAAGATCTCGAAGTCCTAGTTTTGCATCCACCGTGCTCAACCAGGCCCTTCCCATTATGATTGGGAAGTCCCCCTTGCAATTTTCAACATAGATGACAATGAAATCAATAGGGTAGGACCACCTGCTAACGGTGGTCACAATGTCCTCCCAAGGAAACAATGATGGACTGGTCTACCAACTCGATCCTAATGTTGCTCTTCTTTAGCGGGGGCAAGTGCTAGTTCTTGTACATGTCATGAGAGATCAAATTGACTGCTGACCCTGAGTCTAGAATAGCTTTACAGGGCTCATGTCCTATCACCTGAAGATGGATGAGGGGACTTCCTGGATCAGTCAATTTCCAGGGAAGGTAACCTGCTTTTATCCAATCGGTCACAACATGAGTGAGCATGACCGTTTGGATGTTTGAGTGTTGTTGTTGGCTTGGAGGCTACTTAGGTGATGGAATAGTGGAGGCATTTGAAGGTTCAAAGGCACTAGCCACTGGTGGGGGTGAGGGTGTGTGTGCATGATTGGGCTGAAAGAAGGGACGTTTCCATGGCTTAGCTTCTGGTCCACTCGACTAGGGAGTTGGTTGGATGTTGACGGCCCTTGCAGCATTTTGTTGCTATGGCTGTGGGGGTATCTCTCCTTGCATCGGAGGTGCAGGTGGCAGCTGAGTGGGATGTGATAGAGGAGTGGTAGGAGAAGGTGATGGAGGAAAGAAGAGATGTGGATTTTCCCCCTGGGGTGATGGAGATTGAGGGTGAAAGTACTCCAGGGGGTGGTAATGACTTTGAAAGGCCACATGGCTGGAAGAGTCCCTTAGAGAGACTAGTTGTTGAACATAGTACCCATAAGGATTTAGCTATTTGTAAGGGTACTACTGTCTTGGAGATGACATCCCCGATGTTTGTGGGTGCTTCCACTGTTGGAATTATTCATACGGTTACAGTGGCACTCGACTTGGATAGTATCCTTGCTTCTACTAGTGGAATCACCTAGAATTTCCTTGTCGATAAGGAAACCTTTGGGGTGTTTTCCTTTGTGCCAAGTAAGGGTTCAATTCGTACACCCTAGACTCTTGAAGATGTGACACCATAGGACAAAATCCCTTAGGATGTTCATATTGGCATATGTCACATTCATCTTCCTTCTTGGTGTCAGATTATGCAACCTGTTCTGCTATAGCAACTTTGCCCTTTCCCTTATATTGGGCACATTTAGCTTCCTTCTTCCTGGGCCAATCGCAGTCATTACCTTGTGCTCTGGACTCCTCTGCAATTTTCAACACGCTTTGAACCCTTTCGTCCAAAGAGTCCCACATCTTATCCACCTTTGCTGAAATTTCAGATGTGAATTTTTGTAACGGCAAGGTCTTTCGGTTTACTGCTACTTCCAGTGATGATTCTTCCTCCTCATCACAAAAATGGACTTCCCTTTTTCTGAGGGAAGGATCCCGGTTAAATTCTTCTACACTCTCCTTTTTTCTAAGTTCTCCTTCCTCCTTAGCCACCTGTTCAATGAGGCGTTGCAATTGATGAGCCCTTAGCTCTGATAGTCGCCCCTAGGCATACACACCAAGGGTGGTATTTTGCGTTTCGAAACAGGGCACATCAATGATGTGGCAAAGCTGTGCTCGCTAAGAGTAACCATGACCAAGGCACTAATGCAACAACGAGTAGTACCTGCTCATGGAGGCATCCAAGGGTTCATGGTTCCCTTATTTCCAACCTTGGATTTGCCATCTCAGGTTTGCCACTCTGGAGTATGTTTGATATTTTTCATTGAAAATTTCAAGCATCGTACTCCATCTTCTAATTGATTCCGGCTCCAAGGAACAATACCAACTTTCAGCTTCTTTGATGAGTGTGCGAGGGAATAGGTTCAGCCTTTTCCAATCATTGTCAATGTTTTGCAGGGTGCAGGCATCATGGAATGCTTGTAGGTGGGTCTGTGAATCACAGTTGTATCTCCCTTCAAATCTGGGGATGTTGTTCATATCAACGCACTTGATCCGGCTATCCTTTATGTGCCTACTAGGAATTTGAACTTCCTCAAAGATCTAGAGCATACTCTGGGTAGCCAACAATGGCTCATCTGAATCATAGTCCTGCTAAGGACCATGATGCCTGTGACGATTCCAGCTATCGCTCCTTTCATGTTGATGAGCATCACATGATGGTTTGCATGTTTCCTCTTATTTCTCCTTTCGATCCTTCTGAACCTTTTTTCCCCCATCCTTTTGCTTCCTCCTACCTCGGTTATGATCAAAGCCTAAGCTAGATGAAGGAGAAGGAGAGCGAGAGGATGGAGAAGAAGGAGAGGGATCTCTCCTTCTACCCTGATGATGATCCTGATCATCCTGTTCATCCTTGCTATGTGACCCTCCATCCCCTTAGGAATCTTAGCCACCTAGGTGCTTGGAATGAATCATGCATTGGAGGACCTGGTGCCCCAGGGGAAGTTCGGTTGAATGGGTATCATGAAAGATGGGATCCTCATCTTCTGGTAGCCCTTGCGAAAATAAGGGGTTACTAAATTATTTTCCCTTTAGCTATTCATATCTATCCACCTGCTACTGATCTCTTGCTCATTGAGCCTCATTGGGACGATAGTCCTGGTAGTCATGGTCCTCCATGACATACTCTGCTCCAAGGTTCTAGATGCCCAATCTACCAAGATAGTGAAATAGCATCGTAGGAGCTGATTGGTCAAGAGGGTGTACAATATTTCCCTCCATGTCCTGCCATCGTAGATGCTTATCCTGATGTAGGATGAACATGAAATCAGGGACGTACTCATCAGGATGCTTGTACACCACCTAACACTCTTGTGGCACCGGTGGGGTGGATATCTCCCTCGTGTGAGAAGACATGCTAGACGTTAAATGGTCCACATAATCGATGTACCTTAATATTTATTTTTAATCCACCTAGTGTGCGTAAATATTTCTATCCTAGGTCCGTTCCAATGACTTGAATGATAATTTCACTAAGATTAGATGATGCATGTAAGAGTTACAGTCCTCAGCAACAGCACCAATGATGAGTGGCTAGGTACCCCTATGCCCAACCATACGAATCACGGGCATTCACATGCAACTCGATTGAATTCCATAGACTATAAGTACTTAACATACACCAGACTCTAACCAGTGGAAATTTGGGTTAGAATGATCATTGTCTTCCTAATCTCACTTGTGATGTTCTGTTTACGATGGTTAAGTGAGACTAAGGCTAATGATTTCTATAGCTTTTTGCATATCTTTTGGCGGCTAATTTAAGGTATGAAAGGTAAGGAATAAACTATTATCTAATCTCTAATTATCCTAACTTGTATTCTAACTATTCCTAGCATAAGTATCCAGTCCCATCTTCCGAGCACATTCTAAGCATCTCCTAACACTTTTGGGCTACCAAACGTTAAGCATCACTGGGTTTACCAAGTGTTTGATTTACATCTGAGATGGTCGTACTTATGGCCTTTATGAACTACGAATGAACAATAGTGATTAAAATAATAATAACAGAAACTTAAGTAATTAACATGTAACTAACAAAGCATAAATATATTAAACTATTGAATGCATAAAATAGCTAAGTCCAAATGCTGCAAGGAATTCTTGAATAGTTCGTCTTTATTGCAGTCATGCCAATGGGCTCAGATACATCAACACTTGAATAAAGATCCGATCACTTTTCTTACACCTGCTACGGGCACTTGGAAAATATTCTATCTCCTACGTGAACAAACTGCAAGAGCTTCGTTACAACTAACTGAAAGATGCCTAAATGAGGTAGAAGGCCCTCTTATTTATAGGCTAAGATAGGCGGCTGCATAAACGGGGCCACGTCGACGTGGGAGGTTACGTCGACGGGCCTACATTGACATGGTCCCGTATATGTGGCCTAGTCGACGCAAGACTTAATGACACTTCATCAGTAACATAATCAAAGACTTTCTCATTGAGATTTTTGTCATGACACATAATGGTGAGTAGAAAATACTAAAACTAAGTTCCTTACTAGAACCTCAACAGGCTCAAGACATCACCATGGTCCTACAAGACAACATCAAGGCCTTTGGTTGGTCATATGAAGATATGTTAGGCCTAGTCCTAGGCCTAGTACAACACAACATCATACTAAACCCTAGCATTAGACTATTTAAGAAAAAAGTGCATAAGATTAGACCTAATTTGGCCTTAGTGGTCTATGATGAAATCACAAAACTCTACCAATTTAGTTTCATTAAGGCTATCGACTATGTAGAATTGGTGTCCAACATAGTGGTAGTCCTTAAGAAAAATGGGAGTATCCATATTTGCCTCGATTTCTAAGACCTAAATAAAGTTACCATCAAGGATGACTTTCCTTTACCTAGTATTGATCAACTTATCAATACTACAACTACACGTGCCTTATTGTCCTTTATGGATGGGTTCTCAGGATATAACTAGATTAGGATCAACCCAAAACATCAACATAGCATGGCCTTCATAACCTCTTAGAGTACCTTTTGCTATATCATGATGTCCTATGGCCTTAAGAACATAGGAGCATCTCACCAAAGAGTCATGACCTATATCTTTAGTGATTACATGCTAGGTCTTCTTAATGATTATGTGGATGGTATAGCCATTAAGTCCACAGTGATGAATGATCATATTAATGACCTAGATCTTGTGCTTAAAGAATGTCGTAAGTATGAACTTAGGCTTAACCCCAAGAAGTGTGTCTTCGATGTCAAGACCAATAAGATGCTTGGCTTTGTAGTATCTAAAGTAGGAATACATGTCAATCCTAATAAGGTTAAGGCCATATCCAAATTAGCAACACCTACTAACCTTAAGGAGATTCAAGGATTACAAGGTAGATTATAATTTATCCATAGGTTTATTGCTAGGCTTACAAATAAATTACAACCCATGCAACACTTGCTTAGAAAAGGAGTTCACTATTACTAGACAACTCAATGCCAAGTAGTCTTTGAAAACCATAAGCAAGAATTGGCACAACTTCTGACTATCTATCCTCCACAAAAGATTAAACCATTTACATCTACCTTGATATCTTTGACACGTCCATTACCTCTCTACTTTATCAAAAACATGATGATGATGAAGAAATATTAGTATACTACGTTAGCGATGCATTAGTTGCCCATGAGACACAATACACTGAAGTGGAGAAGTATTTTCTAGCACTAGTCTTCTCATTAAAGAAGTGGAGACACTACCTCTTTAGAAGCCAAGTCAATTTCATTTGCAAAGATAACATACTCAAAGCCATAACAACCAACATCTATGAGAGTAGTTGTATAGCCCAATGGAAAGCCATAATAATGGAGTTTAACCTTCATTACATCTCTCAATCCTCAATGAAGGGTCAAGCTATAGCTGTACAACTTACTATTTTTCCTGTTGATGACCAAGAAATCATAGATCCTAAGTTCTCTGATGAGCACATCAACAGTGTTAGCCAAGTGCCTAAGGGCTATGAGNTCTTTCAAAGTGCATGATTACCTCATAGCCCTTAGGCACTTGGCTAACACTGTTGATGTGCTCATCAGAGAACTTAGGATCTATGATTTCTTGGTCATCAACAGGAAAAATAGTAAGTTGTACAGCTATAGCTTGACCCTTCATTGAGGATTGAGAGATGTAATGAAGGTTAAACTCCATTATTATGGCTTTCCATTGGGCTATACANATGATGAATCTTCACAAGGACTAACTATTGCTCAAAAGGATGTTGTACATAAATGATCGAAATAGTATGTCATTGTAGATGATAACACATTATGTCAATAGTCCTACGATGGTGTATTGTTAAAGTACTTGGGTAAAACTAAAGCCAAAATAGTCCTAGAGAAGATTCACAAGGGTGTTTGTGAAGGACATATAGAACCTATAACTATCGCCACTAAGATTAGACAGTTAGGTTATTATTGACCTTATAAAAGGTTAAGACCTGTGACACATGCCAAAAACATAGTAATCTCATACTTGTACCACCAACTGAGTTACACACTACTCAACTAACATGGTCATTTCAATGATGAGGGTTGGGTATCATTGTACCTATAATGCCTAAGTCTTCTATAGGACATAACTTCATCATCACTATAATTGAATACTTTACTAAGTGGGTTGAGGCTATTCCCTTGAGAAAGACTACATCTAAACAAGTCTGTAAATTCATCCTAGATAATATTGTATGTCATTTTGCCATATCCATGACCATAGTTATAGACAATGGACTACAATTTAGTAGCCAAGAAACAAAATATTTCTATCACAACCTAGGAATTAAGAATTTTTTCTCATTTCCTTATTACCCTTAAGCCAATGGACAAGCAGAAGCAAGCAATAAGGCCATCATCAACTTACTTAATAAGATGCTCAACAATAGCACGCACAAATGGTATGAGCAGCTTATCCATGCACTTTGAGCCTATCGTACAATCTACCATACAACAATTGATGTAACATCTTATAACTTGGTTTATGGTTTTGGAGATGTTTTACCTCTTGACATACATGTATCATCACTTTCAGTAGCCCTATCTAACTTCATCAATGATGAGAAGAGCAATGAGTTGTGGATAATGGATTTGGACTTGATGGAGGAGCAACATGTGCAAGTGCTTGCTCATGTTGAGTAGTATCAAGAGAGGTAGAAACATTATAACCATCATAACTTGACCAAGTGTAAGATCAAGGAAGGTGACCTAGTCCACAAAGTCATTTGTGAGCATGCAAATAAATTCTTAGGCAACTGGGAAGGGTCCTTCCTTATCATCGAACCCTACAACAACATAGCATTCTAGATAGCTGACATGGATGGGAATGAGTGGGCCAATCCAGTCAACCATTCCTATTAAAGGCCTTATTACATGTGACCTATATGTAGCCTACAGCAGCCACAACATCAACAATCATCAACAAGCGAGCTTACTTCAATACAGCTTGTCAAGGCCTTAAATTGATACCGTGATAAGCTAAAATCTTAAATTGACAACATGACCTGCTAGGACCTTAAACTAGTACCTTGGCCTACCATGGCTTTAAACTAGCAACTTTGGTATCCTGGGTAGCTTTGGTTTTATTCATCATTTCATCATGATATGTGACTTGTAGGCATTTTAATGCTATAACATGCTTTATTTGCTTGGTTTTCTTGTCCTCTTGGAGTTGTGTTTACGAGATGAAGCCTAAAGCCATTGCAAGGATGTACTTCATTATATTAGCAAGCCACTACACTACCTTAACATACAAGATTTGATGAGCTTGTCCTACTATGTCAAGAGTGCTTGTACCATTTCCCTCCATCTAATACCACTCCTTGAACCCAACCCCTTAGCCTAATTATGAATTTCCATACCTTGAGCAATAATGTTAACCAATGTCTAACATTCATGCATTTATGGCCATGTGACATCCTTTTTCATGCTCCACCTCCAAGTACACTTGAATGTAATGCATCTCATTCAATGGAAAATCACTAAGTCCATTAAACATAACACATCTCGTTTAATGGGATAACCCCCAAGTTTATTGAGTGTAACACAACTCACTCAACAGGAAAACTAGATCTAATCGACCTTGGCAAAGAAACCCAATGAAGGTTTCACCCCACAAAAAAAAAATAGGGATGTAAATTTCCAAGCCAAATGACCAATAAAGGCTAATGGATCCAAACATGACGAACGAGCCTAATTGTTGAAGAAACCTAGGAGAAAATTGTTGGTTCCTCAAACACATTTGTTGAGTAAGCCACACATTTGAATGGCCTGACATACACATCAGTACCACATTATGGCCATGGTGTCAATAGTTAGAATGTATTGTTAACCCTTATAACCATCTCTCCATAACCTCATTACCATCTCCCCATCATAGCCTCATTCTATTGTAACAAGCACTCTTTGACATGGTTTAACATAACTAAATCAAGCACATAGATGAAATGTCAGTGGTAGACTTACAATGGTGTTTTGTATTCTTTTTCAGTTCCTCTCAGGTCAATCCTCCAGACAACAACAAAGAGGAATCATTAAAACACCACCCAAATTTGCATGTTGTAACCATTTTTCATCATGTAGCCTTCACCCCATGAAACTTGAGACAAAACTTTATTGTAAATGTGAAGACTGTAACCCATGAGGGGCAATCTCACATATTTCATACTTTCGAGGCTGAAAAATGCCTGATAAGTGGATAAAGCCTTATTCCCCAAGTGTAAAGAATCAAATAGTGCTTATATTTGAGCTTGGGGGATCAAAAATTCCTTCTGGGATGCAAAAAATAGGGGTATACACTTTTCTACGTTGGAAACACCTATAGGAGATAGATCTCACCTACCCCTAGCATGGAGAGATGTGGATCACCTACTCCCAGCATGAAAGGGTAGACCTTAGTGTGGAGGGATATGGTGACATCTATGCTTAGCATGGAAACTTCACCTCTAGTGTGGAAACTGCATGCCAAGCATGGAGACTTCATGCCCCAATGTAGAAGTAACATAAACTATATTTCAACACTCCATTGACTTTAACATTGACTATGCACTTCAGCGAGGATGGCAGAAGGCCCAACATAGAAGATCTACCTGCAGTGTAGGTGGTGTGCCCTCATTACCATTTATAGTAAATAGAGTGGCCATGGGGGTTTAGCACTTTTCATACACAGTAACCCCAAAATTGGACACCCATCTCACCTATACATGATAGAAATTTGCAACAATTTGTAGCCAATCTTTTAGCCAAATTATAGCCATTTTTTTGTCCAATCCACAACCAAAAACCTATAAAAATCAACCTCAAACATCTTTTTGAGGTTCCACACTCTTGGAAATTCCACACTTATGCATTTTCAAGTGATCAAGAGCTCTTTCAATCTCATACACTTGCAATCTCTTGAGTCCCAACATGGAAACCCATGTGGACTAGTAACACCAATTACCCCCCTAAGATTTGTGAGTTTTTAGGTTTCTACACTACACTCCTAGGATCCCCAAACTCCTAGTGTAGAGCACTCTAGCAGCCTAGATCCTTCATCTTTCTCACCCACTAGCAGTAGCCAACGTTGTAGATTTGGAGTAGCAGTAGAGGAGGTTTGATAATATTGGGAGTGGTTGAGCATCCAGATCATGGAGTGGGTTATATCAGCTTCAATGAACTCTGAACCCCCACCTTAGTGAACCCATTTTTGCTCTCTCACGAGCATTTCTTGTACACATCTCTTCAACTTATTTTTCATCTTTAATAAAGTTTTAATGTTTCAATTTTGTGTGCAATTCATATTTTCTTTCAGTTTTCAGATTTGTAATTTTTATATTTTTATTTTCTGTACCCCCATTTTGCATTCCATAAGTCCTTGGGTGATCTATCGAACCTTCCAAGGTACCTCAAATCCCATTTTTTTAGAAGCTCTAGGGATTATAGGTTGAGCCTGCTGTGCTAGGACTTTCAATTTTCCAGCAATAGAATTTTTTGGTTACAATAGTATTGTCAATTTTTGTCATGGGGTTCAATTTTTTTGTCATGAATACCAATTTTTATAAGAATTGTAAATTTGTACACTTGGGCACTTAGTGTTTTTTTATGTCACTGTGTGTATGAGTTAGTTAGTCAATAATTCCATACCTTCCCAAAATTTTGTAAGAAAATTGTTTCTCCTTTTGTTCACTTAAGGACAAGTTTTCATTTAGTTGTAGAGGTATGATGAGTTGTAATTTGCCTATGTCAACGGGATTCCCTCGATGTGATCGTGTTGATGTGTGGTTTATTGCATTAATGCATACGTGTTGACACAATGTCTTGTCTTGCCTATAAATATGTGCTCACTAGCAACATTTATGGCATCAAATCATTAGTTGCTAGCCAAACTCTTGCATTTTTCTCTTCCCAATGTTAGAATATTTTCTAAGTGCCCGCAGTAGGAGTGAGAAGTATATAGATCTTTATTCGGGCACTGATGTACCTAAGCACTTCAATGTGAATGACAATAAAGACAAACTTTCTTCATAAACCTTGCAACACTTAGACTTAGCTTAATGTTTACTTGATGCATTTATTATCAATGCAGTTTAATTTATGCATTTGACTAATTAATTAATAGCAATTAATTAATGAACATAAGTATGACCACTTCGATCATACGTTAATGCTTGGTAATCCTAGTAGCACTTGCACTTGGTAACCTAGTAGTGGTGCAACATGTTTAGAATGTGTACAAAAAGTGGAAATGAATGCTTATGTTAGAATTAGCTAAGAATTAGTTAATTATTACATTAAATAAACATTTAATTAATTGTTTTCAGTACTTAGACAAATTAAATGAAAAACATAAATTTAATAAAAATCATATGTCTCAGTTATACTTAAGCATACCTTTGTAATTCACAAGTGAAATTGAGAAGACAACGATCATGTTTGTTAGATTCACTACAAAACCTAGTGTATTTACAAAAATAAAGTCTATAGAATTCGACTAAATTGCTTAGTGAACACTAGTGATTCATATGGTTGGGTGTAGGGACTACGTGCTACTCATCAAATATGATCCTTATTTTTACAATTTTTTTTGCATCTTGCCATATAATCAAATATTTATGGAATACACTTGTGATCAAACTCCTGGACATGATCATAGGGATTACCAAGTTATCTCATTGATGGGTATACCAAATGAATAGCCTTTATGATTACAAAGTTAATGTGAGTTTAGCACATTAGGTTTGACATGTTGATTTCACCATAATTAATGCATCTGAAATCATAAACATTGTTGATGAGTGTCAATGTGTCACATCGATGGACCCCCATTAACACAGCCTCATGGACAGGCCTCCATCAACAAGGCCCATTTACGTGGTGTTGCCCCATCAACAAGGTTGCATCAACGTAGCGTTTGCTACATTGATAGGGCCCTGTCGATGTAGCCTTAGAAAAAAAAACTATAAATACAAGCTCCTAGTCATTTTTATGAATATTCAATTCATAGTAATAGTAGAGCTCTTATAGTTTGTCTATGTAAAAGTTGGAATATTTTTCCTAAGTGCCTACAGTAGGAGTCATTCAATGTATGAATCTTTATTCAAGCATTGTTATACATGAGCACAATAGTGTGTATGGTAATAAAGATGAGCTTATTTATAAACCTTGCAACATTCTAGATAGCTTAGATATTAGATTCATGCATTTAATACTTTTCATTATTTTTTTAATGTTTTTCAGTAATTAAGCTAATTAAGTAATTAAGAAAGATAAGATAGATAGATTAAATGCATAAGTACAACCACTTTGAGCATAACACATATTTACTTGGTAATCCTAGCAACGTTATTGCTTGGTACAACTAGTAGTGTAGCGCTTGGTAACCCAGCAGAGGATATGTGGATGTGTACAGAAAGTGGGACTAGATGCTTATGTTAGGACTAGTTACAGACTACTTAGTTAGTTAAATTAAATTAGTCATTAAATTACTCTATCTCTCTCTTCAGGCACCAAAGCCATAAAACACAAAATCATAAAAATCATATGCCTCGATTACACTTAACCATACCATTATGCTTCACAAGTGTAATTGGGAAGACAACAAACAACCTTAGGGCAAGGTTCACTTTTTAGAAGACTAGTGCACTAGAAACTATAAGGTCCATAGAATGCGATAGGATCATGTGTGAGTGCTCTATGATTCGTATTGTTGGGTGTAGGATGCCCTTCACCGCTCATCAATTATGCTAAATAACATTGATAAATTACTTAGAAATAAAATGCATCGAAAGTAAATCTAAGCTAAGTCAAAGTGCTTCAATGGAAGAAAATCAATCTTGATTTTATTTCTATTCATAAAAGCATCCAAGTTCATCTCCTCAAACAAGACTCTACACAACAAACTCTACAAGTACTCTTTAACTAGTACAAAAATCACAAAACCAAACCGATAGAGTGCTACTACCTACTAATCAAACAATGCCATAAATGTGATTATGTCACAAGTCTCAAATAATGCCATAAATGCAATTGTATCACAAGTCTCAAATACTCACAGAATTTGAAACATAGTAGGAAACATACGTAAGAGTCATACGCATGCTCAAAGTGATTGTACTTATGTGCTTAATTAATTAACATGCATGAAAATGTAAATATTAACTAAGTACGCAAAAGGTAAATTGCATGGAAGGCAAATCTAATCTAAGTCAAAGTGCTGCAATGAATAATAATCAATCTTGATTTTATTGTTGTTCATGGAATATGTCCAGGTACATTGCCACTTGAATAAGACTTACAACTGACTCAAATCCACTCTATAGGCACTCATTGACTATTCTCTGAGATTATAGAATAAAACTACAAGAGTTTGCCTACTCTATTAACAAAATTATAAAAAACTAATGCAAAACTGAATCAAAATCGTAAGCCTGAGCACTATATTTATAGGTTGGCATATATCCTACGACATTGGATGCCTGACGTTGCATCTAGGCTCTGACATCAAATACCCAACATTGAAACAGATGAAAAATGTGATTCATCATACCCCCATGACTAAATGAAAATTCGTCCTCGAGTGAGAAAGAGGAGGAATAAGTTTCTTACAAAATATTGGATAGCTATGGGATTATTGACTAACATACAAACTAACTTAGATGGAACAGAAAGACATTGGGTGCCCATGTGTATGGAGTTACAATCTTTACAAAATTGGGTGTTCTTGATGAGAGAAGGGAACACCTTGGATAACACTAACATCTAACACCTCTTGGCAGCTAAAGAGAGAGAGAAGATCCAATGATCATGGATGGTGATGAGTGGCGAGGTACCCCTACACTCAACCATATGAAACGAGCGTATCACACGCGATCCAGTCGAACTCCACAGACTAAGTGCCTAAACGCCCCATGGAACACTTGGGGTTAACCATTCGTTATCTTCCCAGACTTACTTGTTGTTATCACGGTGTATGATTAAGTAAGTCTGAGGTATATGATTTTTATGGTCTTTTATGGTTTTTCTCCTATGCT
>MNCI01033388.1:146244-163434 GCA_015680685.1 Gnetum montanum
TACTTCTAGCCTAGGATGGGAAATGAAGGGAGTGCCACCTCTTATTTATAGATTTGGTGGCGAACCGTGATATCGCATACATGATATCACAAGGGACGACGTGATATCGCGTACGCGATATCGTGGTGCATGCGATATCGCGTCTCATCAGATGGTCTACATTGTGTGGTATCACTACATCATCCTTAGTGAAGATAGTCTTTCTTCCAGTCCATGCTTCCCACTACAATCACAACAAAATCGTGAATTAGCATGCAATGTGTAACACATAGCTGTTAAATGCCTTGTCTCATCGATGGTTACACTCAGCTAGGTTGTGATTGTGGTATATTGGTTCCTTTAGTAGTGTTAGTAAGAAGACTAATAAGTAGGGTAAAATAGAGAAGTGATCCATTGAATTTGAAAATGTTTGACACAAGAAAATATTTGAAGAGGGTGTAAGAATTCACAATAATAAAAAGGGAAGTTTACTGAAAAATGTTGTAGAGACGTGTACAATTGGATGTCATTGGTGAGGTAAACAAAAAGATTTGATTGTAAGAGTGTCTAAGGATAAAGAACTTAATTAACCCAACCAAAAGATATGCAAGTGGGTCCTTCCTAAAGTAGGCATAGGCCTTTTATGCCCTTGCATAACTTCAAACCAAAGAGTCTGTGAGCTCCGTTGATGATTAATGGTGATGGAAGATTAAGTGCAAAAACCTAGAAAAAACTACCTAAAAATTTTGACACATCAAACCAGGACATCAAACAAGAACATAAAACCAGCAATGAGGTGAAACATGAAAAGCATAGATGGATGAGAGAGAGTGGAATGGAATTCCTGATTAAGGTCACATGAAGTCCCTTTTGGATTTTATGGTTAAATGACTTTGATAAGATCCATCATTAGTCTAGACCAAAACCAACCTCATTTAGTGACTTCACATGGCCATTTTTAAGACCAATCCATCCCTTGAGACACAAGATGTGCTCCCACATAACAATGATTATTCCTTATTAAAGAATAAAAGATAAGTAGGAAGTGAGTAAGGGCCTTAGTTAGAGGGGACCTTTAAGCATGGGTAACATATCTTTCTAGTTCCATAACTAGTGCTTGTAGCCTGTTTATTTTTTCTAAAGGGTGTGCTATGAATTTCTATCATTTTTTCTTTTGAAACGGGAACCATACCATGCAAAGATGTATATGTTGATTTTATCTAAGGGTTGTGCTTTCAATTCCCATTATTTTTTTTATGAGAACCACACCATGCAAAGACTTATTTAACTTCCTTTTATTGGTCAACACAGAGTGGTAAGAAATCCATGAAAACACACATGTACCTAGGCAAAAAAAAAGGCACAAAGAATATTGAATCCCCTTGAAGTCACACCCTGTTCAAACCTTTAAATATTTTCCAATTCTGAAAACTACCAAAGTCACAAATTTGTTAAAGTTTTGTTAATGAAAAAGGGACTGTAGGTTTCCAGAACAAGGAAAACCATAGAGTTTGTGGATGGATGGATGTTGTGGACTCACTACTTATTTCATGAAAAAAAAACCATATCCTAATCATTCGTAACAAAATTCAAAGCTAGAATCCATACACCAACAATAAAATAATAAAAATAGTACATACTACCATCAATTAATGCATTACCATTGTATCTAGTACTTATTAACAAAAAGTTAGAAAATCACACCAAAATAGGATAAAATAAATATTAAAAAAAGTGTAAAATTTTCAAGAAATAGCAAATGTTCTAATGATGGTGTAAAAAAAGAACTAGAAAAGATTAATAACATGAAAACAAGAAGATGTAAAATAAAGAATGTGTAAAACAAAAAATGTGTAAAACAAAAAGTTTTAAAAAAAAAACACTTAAGAATCTTGAAGATTAGAATGGGGGATGACCCCCACAACTAAACATATGGCTGTGACAAGGATTAATAAGTGGATACATAGGATCCATGCATGTATGAAACATTGGTAACCGTTCATGCTCCAATGAATGGGTGTCTATTTGTGGTGTGGTGGCTAGGTAGAAAAATTGTTGGTCACACACTTAATGGTTAAATGTATGGTGGGTCAGGGTATGAGGTGTGTTAACATTATGGATGGATGGCCCACAGTTGCACCCTTGATCATGATATGGTATGCATGGATTTATTTGTCTTCCCACATTGTTAGATTCATTGTTTGGGTTTGGGATTGGAGTACTGATGGATGGTGGCTCTTGTGTATGATTAGAGGATGTTGGTTGAGACAAGGAAGGTGGTACACCAGATTGGCCTTGTGATGGCTTGGATGATACGGTGGGTTCATGCATGATCTACTTTGGCTTATGGCCTTTCCTCTAGAAGGGACATTTCTGATGTTGTGGTTGAGACCCATTGGTGTCAGCATGTTTATGCATATTTGTAGCACAAGTGGCATTTGTTTGTTGATATTGTGGTGTCAAACCTTCCTGTGTTGCTGGTGGTGGCATATAATGAGGTGGAGTGTGAGAATATCAAGGGTAGGCTAGATGGTAAGACATGCAAGGTGGTGATCCTATAGGAGATGTAATGGGTTGATGGTACTTTGGAAAGTAGTAGTGGCAATTTGAAGTAGAAGATGTAGAACTAGTTGGAAAAATAGGGTGTTGAACGTAATATCCATGCAATCTCAGTAGATAGGGTTGATTTGATGGTGGCCTCCCCCATGACTGTGGTTGTTTCCACTGCAGTTGATGACCATGTTGAGGCTAGTAATAAGTCCCCCTATGATGGTATGATCAGTTGTGGGACTATCTATAGTTACCTTGTGGGAGAGGAAATCTCCTAGGCATGTGCTTTTGCAAAAAATTTAGGTTTAAGGCACCTGCCCAATATTCCTATAGATGCAACAAGATTGGGCAATGGCCCTTTGGATGGTCATATATATAGATGTCACATCCATTATCTTCGTCTGTGGTGGAGTCCATAGCCTCACTTTCATCAGTCACTTTTCTCATTTGTTGAAAAGTGTTCCTAGCTATTTCTTAGTTTTGGGTCCTCTATTTATTATGATTATCTAGCTTGTTTTGCATGATCTTCTCCATGATCATCTTAATAAGAGTTGTGACATTTTCATTTATCCATTTGGACATCCTATTAAACTTTGCTTCAAGTGCATTAATAGACTTTTGTATCAACAAGGTTTGTTGCGAGATCATCTTATCGAAATTGGTTTCGTTCTCCTTACCATAGATATGGGCCTCTTTCTATTGAAGAGTTGGATCCCATTAATATTTCTTAACATTCTCCCATTTTCATATCTCTACTTCTTCTTTTACCACATGCCCGATTAACTCTTTGATTTGATGGGCTTGGAGATCATATAATTGACTTGGGGCATACATCCCAAGGGTCTCCCTTGTTTCATTACAAAGTGCATCTATGATGTGGAAAAGTTTCCTTTCCTTAGAGAAACCATGACCTGGGCATCTATTCAATAAGGCATACTATCTATCTAAGGCCATGTCCAAGGGTTCATGTTGTTCTTGCTTCCATTCTTGGATCTGTCTCTTCAAGTTGAACACCCTCACATAGGTTTGGTATTTCTTGTTGAATAGTTTGAGAATTGTGGAACATTGTTGGATTGAATTCAGTCTCAATAATCAATACCACACTTTGGCTCTATCAATGAGTGTCCTAGGAAAGAGCTTAAGCTTTTGCCATCTACATTCAATGTTGTAGAAAGCACAAGCATCATGGAAGGCTTATAAATGATGTTGTGGATCTAAATCATAGCCTCCTACAAATTTAGAAATATTATTCTTGTCAAGCTTAGGGAGTTGACTCTTTTTGTGATGGCTATGAGATATCTTTACTACCTCTGTGATTTGCATTAGGCTCTTAGTGGCCAACAAGGGTTTTTCGTCATCAAACAAGTTGTGAAGGAAATTTCCATCCTTATTTGTTTGATCGTGATGATGTTATCTTTAACCTTACCCGTGGGTTCTATTCCAGTTTTTAATTCGACCCTTTAGTGGAGCTCTATCTCTATACCTACATTCATCTTTGTTAGAACTAGACATTGAAGGGGAAGAAGAAGATGAGAAACTGGAAGGATTGCCATGGCTTCTATGGTGTTCTTCGGGATCCCTTAATTTATCATTTCTAGTTTTCAAGGAGGTCCTAGGCCTTGAGGCCTTCCCTAGCTTAGGACCTATGCCATCTCCTCCAAGATTGTCTACCTTAGGTGAATGTAGTCTTTGAGTGTTGTCAGGGTGATCATGATCATAAGAAACCCCTGCATAAGGTTGATCACTCCAATTTTCTTCTTCATATATCTCATTATTCCTCCAATGAATGTGTTTGCTATACAGTGCATAGTCACTTCCATGTGAGAGAGACATTGTTCTTGATTTACAATGTGTGTGAGTTAATATTTTCGCAAAGACATATTATTAATACCTTTACAACGATATTATATAATATAACTAATCTAGAAAACTAGCACCATCCTTGGCAATAGTGCCAATGATGAGCAACGAGGTGCCCCTACACTCAACCACATGAATCACAAGCATTCACACATGATCTGATTGAATTCCATGGATGGAACTAGTTGTGGCATCTAGATCGCTATGCCTTGATTGTAGTTTGTTGTCTTCCCACTTGAACTAGTGGTAGCTTTGTCATGTATGGTTTAGTCTAGAGTGAGGCATATGATTTTTATTATTTTATATTTTATTGTTCTACAATTAACAATAGGTTGAAACTCAATTTATAATCAATTCAACTAATCTAATTGCTAATTAATAATTAACCACCCTAACATAAGTATCTGATCCCACTTCTCGTGCACATCTTGAACACATATAACACTACTAGGTTACCAAATGTTAAGCATTGCTGGGATTACCAAGAGTCATACGCATGCTCGAAGTGATCGTACTTATGTGCTTAATTAATTAACATGCATGAAAATGTAAATATTAACTAAGTACATGAAAAGTAAATTGCATGGAAGGTAAATCTAATCTAAGTCAAAGTGCTACAATGAATAAGAATCAATCTTGATCTTATTGTCATTCATGGAATATGTTTAGGTACATTGCCACTCAAATAAGACTTCGTACAATTGACTCAGATCCACTCTATGGGCACTCATTGATTGTTCTCTAAGATTATGGAATAAAACTACAAGAGTTTGGCTACTCTATTAACAAAACTATAAAAAACTAATGCAAAACTTACTTGAAATCGTGAGCCTGAGCACTATATTTATAGGTTGGCGTATATCCTGTGACATTGGATACCTAATGTTGCATCTAGGCTCCAACATCGAATACCTGACGTCAAAGCAGATGAAAAATGTGATTCATCAAGAACCCTAAAATTTAATGAAATTGTGATGAAATTACATGTTGTACATCTAAAATACTATATAAAGAAATAGTGAACTAAGCTTAATATAACATTTAATTCGTTGCATATTTGTAATTTCAAATATTACACACTAGGCATGTTTGGTTGGGTGAATTTATGGAGATTTTGAGGCACAAATTCATAAATCCAAGCAAATTACACCTTTATTAGTGAAAACCAAAAAAGAATAGAAAAGGTGGGCCAAACATAAATTGTAAGATTCATCCATATAAAATTACATAGAACTAACTAAAAGCAACTATGATATCATAGATGTCATATCGTATCTCAACATACTTTATCGTAGATACAATGTAGTGGGTCATGGTCATGTTTATAAATATGAGCCCATCATCGCGTTGAAAACAAGAGACCTAGTGAAATTCTTGTGATTTGTTTCTTGAAGTTAGAGTTAGTTGTGAATGTTTGTAGTATGATGAATTATAGTTGTACAAAATCTGTATTTGAGTGGATTATTCTTGGACACAATTTATGAATGACAATAAAGATCAAGATTGTTCTTCATCATTATAGCATACTACACAAAATAGATTTAATTTCCATATTATTTACTTTCACTAGATCATTTACATTCCTTAAGTCAGTTAACATTCTTATGTTCATTAATAAGGTGGAATAAGTACTATTGGTTTCAAGCATAAAGTGTAATTGTTTGGTAACCCAGTAGTGACTTTGCTTGATTTGCTCAGTAGTAAAGTTACTTGGTAATTCTAGTAACAATTACATAAGCCTAGGACATGTATGGAAAACCAGGAACAAATATTTATTGTCATAGGCTAGAATAACTTTATATTTTCATTGTACTTAGAGATAGAATTTACATTCATTTTCACTATGCTTACCCTTAACACATTTAAGAGCCAACAACATCATTTTATCATATACCTCACTAAAAGTTAAACCATACATTTTGCACCTCGCTAACTCTAAGTAGGAAGACAACGATCATAAACTCATTATCAACTTACTAGTATACTTACATTGGCTATTTATGAATTACAATATGGTCACATGTAAACATTTGTAACTTATATGGTTGAGTGTTGGAATTCTCTACCACTCATCATTGGCACTGTTGCTAGGGATGTGTCATTGTTTGCTAGTTAGTTGATTTTACATAGTTCGTTATATCAAGTATCACCAAGCCTATCTTTCGTACGTAGAATAATTTTTCAAAATACACACACACTTAAGCATTAACCACATTAAAATGGCTTCCATATCCAAAGTGAAATGTCCACTTACCATTGATCTTGATAAAAGTAATGATAGAGATTATAATGAAGAAGATTGAAGTGCACCGCTGGAAATAAAAACCTCATATGCTCATACTGATCCTTATTATCTTAATTTCACATTCATTTTTCACCAGGATGAACAATTAAGATGGAGAGACTTACATGGCAACATTGTTTTGCCACCAAAATGCTTAGCACCATTTATGCTTCAAGCAACCCTCATGAAGTCAAATCTTGGCCATGTGCAAGAAGGGTATCAAGTTACCAAAAACATGACCAAGCCATATCAACAAACAAAGACTCAAGTTAGAATGAATGCTATTATGGTATCAAGATATGAACAAGAGAAAGGAAAGAAAGCACCAGAAACAATCATCCTTAATGAGAAGGAAGATGAACCATATAAAGCTGAAAAGTTCCACCAAACTCATAGATCCAGTTCTCAAACACTAGTAATACGCATTGAAGATTTTGTGAAGACAAAGTTACATTTAGCTCTTCCATAAATTCAAAGAAGAGATGAGGCACACTCTAGACTTAGGAGGAATTTGGTGCCTAAAACCTTTGATAGATCTAAAAGAGATGAATCAAGGAGTCATAGAAGGAGAACCAGCCAACACCATTCTCCAACTCCTCCATCCTCTTCATCACACTCATCAACAGACTCTAACAAGAGAGAACGAAGGATAATGGATCATTATAGGAAAAGAAAAAGGGATCATGAGAGACATGCTAACAAAAGAAGACATCTTGATGAAATGAAAGATGAAGAAAATAAAGTGCAAGAAATTAGATATGAAAGAAGAAAACATCATGAGCATTGAAGAGGTCATCACTCCAATAGAGCTTACGAACCCCAACCTTGTTTCCTTGCTTTTTCATTTCAACAATGTGAGAGCTTTGACTCATTTTAAGAAATGCATCACTAGTGTCCCACTTTCTCTTTTCAAAGATTGGGATTGGAAAGATGATGATAATTTCCTTGCTGCTCTTCCTCCAAATGCATGCAATTGGACTGGAATCAGTTGCTCCACTAAACATCCAGGCCAAGTTAGTGTCACATTGTGTGGATGAGTGTCTCCCCACAGTGGCAACTTATCATTCATGCAGGTACTTAATATTTTTAATAATTCTTTGTCTGGTGCAATCCCACCATTCCTTGGCATATTGCATAAGCTTAAAAAGTTGGATGTATCAATTGAAGGTGGCATTCCATATTGGTTGAAACCTTTCTTCACTGTATTCAAATTGCTTGACTGGTGAGATTCCTCAGTCTCTTGCCATACTCCAAAGAGAGTTGAATTTTTACTGAAATCAGTTGGGTGGACAAGCCCCTTCTTTGTTAGAAGCACTGAACAAGCTTGAAGAGCTTTACCGAAATTGTTGCAGAAGAACTCCCTTGATGACTGTGCTCTTGGGAACTTTGTTCTTTGCTTTTTCTTCTGCAGCCGGGTGAAGTCTGTAGCCATGCAGTTGCATGAGGAGGTGACAAATCCCTGAATAGACCCAGTAACCCATGATTGGCAACCATGTTGCCAATGCTTCATCTGCAAACCAATTAATCTTCCAAATTTGCCGTGCCATTTCAGCAACCAAGGCTAGAGACCCGCCCCCAGAACGCACAAACTTTTCAATCCAAATCCAATAGCTAAATTCTAAATCCTTGAATACCCACAACTTTCTCGTTCCAATCTCTGTACCCAAATCCTGACTCTTTGAAACCCACAAATTTCCAAATCCTACGCCCTCAAGTGATAGCTTGGGAAAGCAGAGGCTATGCAGATATTTATAATTCTGTTGAGCAGCAACAAGTCGGTCGTTGAAATTATGGCTTCACTGTTAAAAGTCTCTTATCCGCAGATTAATTCAAAACAGACAGAACGCGCCTTTTTTGAGAGATTGACCGACTCTTATTCAAGATCGGCGTTCATGAATCCAACTACATCGTAGTTGAACAAGCTAAGATATCTACAAATGTCTATTTCTGTCGCTAATCTCTCTTTCAAACCTCAACGTGCTAAAATTTGAAAATATGCTTATAGTTACGGTGAAATTTAATTCTTGTTTAAAAGATTTGCACTGCTCCTGTAATTTTCATGCTGAGTTTTCCACATAGCGCTTGAGGCATTATTTTGTGAGTATTTAACCAGCCACAACACAAAATTTCGTCACCCGCACAGGTTTGAATTTTTATGTTCAAATTTGCAAGGCGGCCTTTGAACACACGAGTAGGCCGTCGAATTGTGGAAATTAAATCCCCCACAAACGGTTTTGTTCGTGTTGCTGTCTCCTGGGTTTTTAAGAGCATGAGAGCGTGTCAAGTTGACCCTTCCCCGGTTCAAAACCTCACATTACTGAAAGCATTTAAAGTAGATTTTCTTGGCCAGGTTTATCATTTTTTGATCAGGTTTATCATTTTTTGATCAGGTTTATCACTTAGATGAAATGAAATAAAGCTTTATTATTGACAGATATTACATTTTTATGAACAATAAAGATAGATATGTCTTTATTCTACAAATTGGTTTGAGTACCAATGAAGGCATCAAATGTTCTCCATTTAATTTGATTTTTAAGAAACAATGGCAAGTACTCTAGGCACATTTTTTCAAGCATTGACAAATCATAGAATTTATTGGATAGATATTACATTTTCATGAAAAATAAAATAGACTTTACAATTGATCAAGTACCAATGGAGGCATTAAATATTCTCCATCTTAATTTGATTTCCAAGAAACAATGGCAAGTATTCGGGGCACATGTTTTCAAGCACTTGACAAATCATAGGATTTACTGGACAAATATTACATTTTCATGAACAATAAAGATAGACTCTACCAATTGACTATGTACCAATGGAGGCATCAAATGTTCTTCATCTTAATTTGATTTTCAAGAAATAAGGGCAAGTATTCTGGGCACATGTTTTCAAGCATTAAAAAGAATGAAATCA
The DNA here is from genome assembly GCA_015680685.1 of Gnetum montanum. NCBI lineage: Eukaryota > Viridiplantae > Streptophyta > Gnetopsida > Gnetales > Gnetaceae > Gnetum > Gnetum montanum. Next base: position 155,837 of record MNCI01033388.1, read on the forward strand.
TTAATTACATCTTGGCTAGTCAACATACAACGTGATAAATTGAATTTTTGCAAGGCTATGATATTAGGCATCCGATATCAAAGCCACAATATTGGATCCTTGATACCAGGGCACAAGTTACGATGTTAGATATCCGATATCACGGACATGTGTAGGCCTATATATATGACACTTAGGCACATGGTCCAGCAATAGTCTTATTCCAACTTAACAAAATTCTGTTAGTTTGTTTTCTTGATTTTAGCAATTAGCACTTAGGAGTGTATGCCTACAGTGTGATGTTCAGTGATTGAACAAAGTCTTTATTAGAGTGGAATGTACTTGGACATGTTTCATGATAGAAAATGAAGATCAAGATTACTTTGCATCTGTTGATGCATAAATTTTGGTCACACCAACACCGGGAAAGAAAAATCGTTTTAGGAGACTATTGCCTAGGACGCCTCCCGTATGGGTACGGAAACCCGGGAATAGACTCAGCTGGAGAGGGCTACGTGACCTTTTGCAAATAAGATAGAAAGAAATCTAGAATTTAAATTAAATAATTATCTTCAATACAATAAGTAATTAAAAGAACTGAATTTTCCTTGATCCCACTGACATTGCTTGTCCATGACTGTCGATGGTATCCACTATTGGGGAGGAAGGCTACGATCTTCACGAGAGAGGGAGAGAGAGAGAGACTGCCCACTACAATCCGTACGGGGTAGCAACTGTAGTTCTCAAAGCCTACCGTCATTTGCCACCTTTGTGCACCGTCGCAGAGAGGAAGATCGTCCACCCACGTCTGCACCACCATGACAAGCTCCTGCCGTCGCCGAGAAGACCCGCAAGGATCCTGATTTTGAGCCACTAGCTCTTGCCTTGGACCCTCCTCGAAGATCAACTACAAGCTTGTGAAAAAGAAAAGAAAAAAAAAAGAAACGATTGCTTAGTGGAGAGGAAGCTGCCCCCTTCAGACTAATAGCCAGAGCCTGTTTTTGGAACCTCTCCTCCCCCCCCCCCAATAGCCTCCCTCTAGACTCCATTTTATAGCTGCTACGACCCTCCATAATGATGGCAACGTTCTCTAATTTAAGTGCCCACTATGTCCATAACTTTCGAAACGTCTACCATTAATGACCGTAACCGTCATTGTTAATAATTGGTACCACCACTATTAATAATTGGAATTGTCATCATCAACAATTGTAACTGCCATCATTAATAATTGTAATCGTCACTATTAATGATTGTAATCGTTATCATGAATGGTTGTAACCGCCATCATTAATAATTGGTTCCACCACTATCAATAATTGTAAATGCTATCATTAATAATTGTAACCGCCACCATTAATAATTGGTTCCACCACTATCAATGATTGTAGCTGCCATCATTAATAATTGTAACCTAGTAGTTTTAAATTCCCACTACTTGCATGATTTTTATTGTGGTTATTAAGAGAGAGATACATTGATAATCATGGCCCCATGCGAGCATGGGAGTGTTGACATCAATAGCATCATTGCAGCATCACTTAGACATTTCTTTACTGTTTACTTAGCATAATGTTTATTGTTTTCACTTAGCTTACTAATTACTACTTTCTTACTTACTATTTACTTTCACATGAACTTTGCTCTTTCTATTGCTAAGATGAATGGATAAGATTGATTCCAAGTGTTAAGTGTGATCATTTGGTAACCTAATAATATTATTGCTTGATTCACTTAGTAGCAGAATACTTGGTAATCCTAGTAATGATTACATGAGTCCAAGATCTGTACAGACAATCAAGAACGGATGTCCATCACACTAGGCTGGAGTAGATTCATTTACCATTACTTAGATTTAGAAACCACTTCATTTACCTTGTGTTCACTAGAAGTAGCATGGCCATACAACATCAATGAATCATACACCTCATCATGAGTTAAACCGTACACATTGATTTTACTAGCTTACGTGGGAAGACAACAATCATCAACTTAAATCAATTACTAGCATAATTACATTGCCTTATCCATGGAATTCAACCAAGTGCACATGAACATTCATATCTCGTATAGTTGGATGTTGGACTACTCCACTACTCATCATTGGTGTTGTTTCTGGCGACACATCAATGTATGCTTAGTAATTGATTTTCCAAAGTTCATTTTATCTGAAATACAAAGTCAAATCTTATAACCATAAGAAAAGCACACTTAACACATAATGTCTAAAAATATAATATGTCTTCAAACAAAGATCAACCATCACTTGCCAAGGAAATAAGAAGAAGTAGTGACAAAATCATTGATGAAGAAGAATGGGGGATGCCAATGCAGATAAGAATCAGTTATGCTTACACTGATCCTTACCATCTAAACTTCACTTTCATCTTCCATCAAGACAATCAAATGCGGTGGAGAGTCATGCAAGGCAATATAGTCCTTCCTCCAAAATGTGCAACACTTAACATACTCCAAATTGCTCTAAGGCGAATGCATTTGGACCAGATCCAGGAAGGGTATCATGTGACTTAGCACATGACAAGACCCTATGAACCCACAAAGGAGAAAATGAGGAAAGATGCTGCCATGGAGATCAAACATGCACATAACAAAGGAAAGCAGGTCAACACTTCTATTGTCTTGGAAGAACTTGATGTTGATGCATTTATTTCAGAGCTACTCCACCAAAACCATAAGGAGCCTTAAAAAATGCCTGTCATCATACTTGAAGAGCCTATCAAAGCCCAACTTCATTCCACTCTAGTAGAGACACCTAAGGGAGAGGCTACTAACTCAAGATATAAGAGAGACTTAAGGCCAAGGATTCCTGTCAAATCCTACAAAGAATCATACACGAGTCATGAAAGAAGGACAAGTCGACACCATCCTCCTACTACCTCATCATGATCAGTGGAGGACTCTGATAGAAGATGACATAAGTATCAAGACTACAATAAAGAAGGAAGGAGGACTCATGATCATCATGATTGATATTCACAACACACTGATATAGAAGATGAAGAACATGAACAAAGGAGATGAAGAGAGCAAAGAGAGGATCAAGAGAGATATGAGCATAGAAGGGATCACGTCTACAACAAAGAATATGAATTTGACTATGATGATGAACCCCTTATGGAAATCCAAAGCATGATAAATATCCAGGAAGCTATCTACATACCAACCAAGCATCTGAGAGATAGCTGAATCAAACGAGTAGACATGAACAATATGCTAAGATTTGAAGGTGACTACAACACTGATCCACAACATCACCTTCAAGCTTTTCACAATGTTTATGCTATTTAAAACATAGAGTGTGATTGGAAAAAGTTGAAACTGCTTCCTAGAACATTTGTGAAGTAGGTGAAGAGTTAGTACAGGTCATTGGAACTTGAATCCATTAGATGTCAGAGTACAATGCTAAAAATATTTAATGACAAGTACCAATCCTATTCACGAGTGTCAAACTTACAAAAAAAATCCAAGGAAGAAAACAAGGGACTCATGAGACCCTTGATGTGGCAATGGGTAGATAATATTCACTGCTACATAGGTGCCTAGGCAATGGATTTTCATAAAGGAACAACTCAAACACATTGTAGATGGGATGTGAAGAAAAACTAGAGATATCCTTGGGGTTTATGCACAATGAAGGTTATTAGAAATGACCACCCATTGTATTCAAAGACTAATCGATCAAATGAGAAAAGAGGAAGGTGAACTCAAAAAGAGGGAATTAGCTGAAGAGTACAATAGAGATCCATCAATCCAAAATAGATATTTGCAAATAGGCGACAAGCAAGAGGATGAAACCTTGGATGATGTTATTGAGAAAAAGAATCTACCTATGCAAAATCAATCAATGATATAGTAGCTAAGGTAGAAAAATTCTAGGATTTAGTGGATGAAAAGATTGCTATAACCCTAAAGATTGTGGAAGAAAAGACTTAACAACCACTTAATAGGAGCAAGGAAAAGAAGAAGAAAAAAGAGTATGGATGAGCTAGTTACAAGAATAAAGGAAAAGTTACTATCGTTGAAGGATACATTAACTCCAGTTCAGAGGAAGAGGAAGGATGCAAGGTGTGCTAGTATGAGCATCCTAAGGGATGTTGTCCTATTATGGCCCCCTTGCAAGAATCTAGGGTATATGCACTCAATTCAAGCTTTGTCTAAAAGCAAAGGCCCAGAAGAATTTCTTATCCTCAAGGTAATATCAGGCAACCTTTTTAGCCAACCTATTACCCAAGTGAAGCCTACTCTCAACTAGAGGAGCAATTTCAACAGTAGTGGCAACAACCGTAGACATGGGTCATGCCACCACCAAGGCAATAGTATCCATATTGACAACCTGATCCTTATGGATACCATGTCCAATGTCCAATCTCACTAATGAATGCAACTATCCAAACTCCACAATATTATCTATGAGAAGACCACCAACTGACACCACCAAGGACCAACTCAAAATCATATGTGCATCCACAAGCAACTGATTTTTCAAATCAAAATTCCAATACTGTGGAAGATGCCCTATCTTAAGCCCAGAATTAATAAGTTCTTTTCTATTTTTTTTAATTCTTTTTAATTTCTAATTTCTTTCATTTTTCAAATTCTTTAATATTTTCTTATTCTTTAATATTTGCATTTCTTAAATTTTTGGCATTCTTTTACATTTTTTCAATTCTTAGACATTTTCTATTCTTTTAACATTTTTCAATTCTTACTATCTTTTTCATTTCTTTCATACTTTGTTTTCAAACCCTTTGTAAATAATTTTTAATTACTAATAAGTCACATTACAAATAAAGGCAAGATGTAGTCCGATAAGGTGAAGATTTCTCTATATTATGAAGTCATAAGGGACTGATTATTTAAACAATGATCACACATCATTCATCCATCCATTCCATTAATAAGAGGTTCTTACCATGGCCATAATGCTATTCTTTTCCATCATACAACTAAGAAAAAACTTGTGATCATTATGCCTGAACCGAAAAGTAAAGAACCAAGTGTAAATGAAAAGGATGTAACATCAAGGGGATTTGTGAATCCTTTTGGATTACTATTGGGAGTTCTATCATGTTGCTAAGGTTATATTACATCCTTGTAGATCTAACAAAAAATGGGGGTAAGAGTAAAATAAGTGCTACATGGAAAGGTTAACACAAATAAAAATAAAATGAGCACAAAATAAATTTTTGGGGGCCCCACTAGAAAGACATGTTACCCATGCTTGAAGGTAGGCACCTTTTTAGGAATTTGAAAAATAAACATGTGCCATGAATAAACTCCTCCCTTGGACAATACGCCAAGTGACAATAGTTCTTGCAACATTGATAGTCTCATGATTGTACTTCCAAGAGATGACAAGATGCGATGTCATTGGACAATGGTCTGGACTTGGTTTGAATCTTGGAAAGAAAGGCTAGTAATTACTTTTACCACTAATAAAACTTAAGAATTTGTTATTCCTATGGTAAGATACCTTATGCCTTGATTTCTACAATCCCTTCTAAGTCCATCTCATCTCACTATTTGAATAGTCATAACTTGTGGTTTTGTGTAACATAGAGTTATTTTCCCAATTTGGTGGTACTAAAATTTATGTTTTTCTAAACATGCATGTGTTACATTCAACTCCTTAATTGCCTAAGAACACTTGTAGGTGTGGGTATACAGGGGCATTAAGGACTGGAGGCTACTTTGGAAAGGATCCACTTGTATAACTATTGTTTCTTATACCTACCAAGAAATTCCACATCATCTTGAACCTCCAAAACATTAATAAACACTTCCCATATCATTTACACTATCTGTTTTAAAAACATGAATTCATTACCCTTCTTACTCATATGATGAAATTTCATAACCCAGGATTCTTTCTCTATGAAATTTCAATGATGAATTTTTGACAAAAATACACATATCTCCATCATGTAAACCCTCTAAGTAACCTTAAAACCTTCCAAATATCTCATTGAATTAAGTTTTTCCATCAGACCCTCATGAAAAGTGAATTTCTTGGGCTCTGATATGGGATCACCAATATTAGGTTCACACTGATATCAGATCCTTGATGTTAGGTTCTCAATATCGGGTCCCTCAAAATGTATAAATATGTAGGGACTTAGTTAAAATTTTTACCATTTCTCATTTAAGCCAAGGGAGATTTTTTGAATTTTCTTCTATGATCTGAGCTTTAACCTCCTAGCTTTCCCAAGCCATAACTTAATTGTTATTGCTTCGATTTTGTGCTTTTAAAACCTATTTGATCATGAAGTGCTCATCTTAGTCATGAGGGGTGCTAGTGAGGACAATTTGAGCCAATTATTTGAAAAATTCTAACACCCAAAAGGTACGTTAAGGGTAAGTACGAAGTGAATGTTGAAATTTTTAAGGAACAATCAATCATACTAATGTTAAAACACTCAAATAATGTTCTTATCAAACCATAACCATCATCATCAGCCATACATAAGAACAAATTAGACAATTGTGAAGGGTTATAAAGAGATTAACACCTATGGGTTTACTTTTTTTTTTTTTGCAAACATTTTCCTAACTTTGCAATCATGAACTAAGAACTTAATGAAAATAAGGATATGAATAAGGTATGAAACTATAAAGAATATATGGGAATACCGTAGTAATTCTGAATCCTTAATGATTACAATTGATCCCAAGAAGAGGAGGAGCATAAGAAGGACCTTCACAAGGAGTAAGCAGATAACCAAGAGGCCAAGGCTAAGGCTAAACCAGAGGACAAGAACCAAAACATGAGGAGTAGGAAGCCCAATTGTTCAACATTCATCAAGACACTCCTGCTACAATACAATCAGCCCAAGGAGAGGCAGAGGAACCACAAGTGCAAGGACAATGTCTCACGTTGTCAAAGGAATGCCTCCACTCCATCCAAGAAAGATCCATCCTAGCCACAGTCATTGTGGAAATGAACTTTTCTCCATTTATGGAATTTGTTCCTGAAGTAGTAGCAATGCAACTCTAAGGATCACTACTATGGCTAACACTATCACAAAATGGTGAATGCTACCTTGGAGAGACTTATCAGTTCTGGCACAACAAAGAAGAGCGAACTACTATCAACATTAGAGAAATATCAGTTTCATTTTTGATCAAGGAAATTGTAGAAGCTCTAAATATACCCAATGGAGGAAAAAGGATAGCACATTTATCCACTCAATATGATCCTAAAATTAGAAAACTATCGTTGAAATAGGCTTATGGAAAAGAAGATAATGGCTATAATGAGCTAACTCTAGAAGAGAGAATCTAATTCTAAATTGGAACTTATCATATGATCCCAACTAATGAGTGGCGAGGTACCCCTATGCTCAACCATACAAATACGAGCGTGTACGCGCGATCCAGTCGAACTCCGTAGACTAAATGCCTTAACGCCACAAAAAATGCTTGGGGTTAATCATTTGTTGTCTTCCCAGGCTTGCTTGTATGTGTCACGGTGTATGGTTAAGCAAGTCTGAGGTATATGAATTTTTTGGTATTTTTCAGTTTATCTCCTAAGCTATGAGGGAAAGGGTTGAGAAACTAACTAACTCTAACTAATGTCCTAAGTCTAAATTAACTAGCGT
>MNCI01033388.1:169611-181568 GCA_015680685.1 Gnetum montanum
TAAGTCTAAATTAACTAGCGTCAGCATCCGTTCCCACTTACCGGACACACCCTGAACTATGCAACTGTGGCTACCAAACGCTAATTGTTACTGGGATCACCACACGTAATGCAAGTGCTCGAAGTGGTCATACTGAGGCAACTATTTAGCCTAAGTGTGATAAGTAGCTGATTCCTTGGCTAGCCGTACACACCTGTGGGTGCTTGTAACCAAGTCATACTTATCGCACATTCTAGCCTAGCGATAAGTAGCTGATTCCTTGGCCAACTGTACACATTGGACTACCACTGGGATTACCAAGCGCAGATCCTGGAATACGCTACTGGGTTACCAAGCAGTCACAATGCTCGTAGTCAAGTCGTACTCACGCGTTGCGACGAGCAGCCAATTCCTTGATTAGCCGTACACATCCGTAGATGCTCGTAATCAAGTCATACTCGTGCGCACTAGGAAAGCGATAAATAATAACAAAACAAAACCATGTACTACAAGGTTTATCCAATCAATTTTGTCTTTATTCCCATACACAACATATGTTCAGGTTACAAAGTTGCTCGAATAAAGAGCCATTCACTCTAGGACTCCTACTACGGGCACATGGGAAAAATTCTAACTCTAGAGTGTTCAAACTACCAGAGCTTTGCTACTTCTAGCCAGGATTGGGAAATGAAGGGAGTGCCACCTCTTATTTATAGATATGACGGTAGACCGTGATATCATGTACGCGATATCACAGGGAAAGACACGATATCGCGTACGCAATATCGCAGGGGATGTGATATCGCGGCACTATGCATGTCGCGTCTCATCACCAACAAAAAGACTCAATCGACTATCCACTTATGTAGCTAGAGGAAGTATGATCCTAATGGGGAAATACAATGTCAACCTTGTACAAATCTACCTTATGGAAATACAAAGGTGGTTTGAAGAACGAAGGGTAGGGAAGCCAACACTTCCATTTCTTTACCTTATTAGAAAGTTGTGCAAGTGAGCTAGAATCCTAGAATACACAAATGATCTCCCTAGGAGGGCCAAAAATGCTTTATATGCTAAGTTTCTCAAACCAGCACTACCCAGAAAAGATTAGGGTGAAGAATAGGAATAAGAGCAACACCAATAGCAAAAATAATAGTAGTAATAACAGTGAGTTCCATTGCCACCACCTTAAGATTACTGACTATTGATGAGTCATCTACAACAAATTATAGAAATAATCATTTGGAGAACAAGGGATGAGGCAAATCTTTATAGAGTTATCGATAGTGCCATCGAACCCACAGTTTCAGTTGATCCAACAAGTGGATGGATTTCATTACAGTCAAGAGGAGAGGTACAATGTTCACAATAGATATTTAGGAATAGCATCATTCCAAGTAGTGCTAAAGATCAAAGAAGGTGCCATGGTAGTGGTAATGTAGCGCCAACATGCAGTTGGAGCAGTAGTTATGATCACTAATCACATCAAGGAATCTTTCAATGTACTTGTTGTACCACCAATAGATATAACTGGAGCCATAGATGCTCAGATGTTAGCCAAAACCTTGATGACTCCTGCTGATCATGAGGATGTGGTCGATATACTACTACAGACTAGACAAATCATGATAACACTGTTCAACAAGTGATTTCACTATAGTAAAATATGAGCTCATCATTATTAAAGAAAAATTGGTTATGGTAGAAACTAGGGCAAAACATGTAGAGGTAGAAATTCTAAGATTACAAGAAGAGCTCATAGTCTTGAGAACTGAAAGAAGAGATCCTATGCAATTCATTGCACCTGACCAAATCACGTAATTTAGAACATAGTAGATTAGTAGCCTAATTGAGCAAAATAAATAGTTGGAAACTAAGAAGAAGAAAGTAGTATGAAATGCCTCTATGAGTAAAGCACAAACTTATGCACACGTGAAGGTACTTATTGCATTACAGGAGGAAAATAAACAACTTGCTACTAAAAACATGAGGTTGACCGCAGTAGAGAAGCAAAAAAAATAAAATCATGGAGGAAAGCATCCACTAGTTAAGAGAACAACTGGTGAGGTTCAACTAGGACATGAGCCACCTCACCAAAGAAAATAGAACGCTCTCAATGGAGGAGGTACACAAAATTCATCAAAAGTCAACCATTGAAATTAGCACGTGGCAAAACAAGATAAATAAACATGAGAGGCTCAAGGAACACTTTTGTGACCAAGTGGGCATGTATAGGCAAATCAATGAAAAAGAAATTTAGAATATAAGAAATGTAGTGATGTTCAGCAAAATTGATTAAAAGAGTGATTATGATCAAATTTGAATTAGGCCTAGTGATGAATGAAAGATAGCTTTCAAGATTCCAGATAAATTATTTAAGTTGTTGGGGGTAATGTTTGGGCTCATAAATTTTTCTGCCATATTCATGAGGTTGATGCATGATGTCCTTAAAAATTTGAATGGCAAGGTGATGTACCTTCCCCATGAGGTATGCTAAAAGTCACCAGATGTATCCTAGACAATATTGAAAGGGTGAACAATTCATTTTACTTGTAGTAGCCTTGGAAAAAAAATTTAGGGCCATCTTGCAATCTATATCCAAAGTGTTGAAAAATCATTTCAAATATTCTAAGTGATTTTACAATTTTTTATATCAAATATAAATTTTGTATGTGAATAAATTAAATATTAATATTTTAACTAAATGTATTTCATCCTTATAGGGAGGGTTTAAGCCTCAAACTCACATTTTAACTAATTAAGAAAATTAATAGATCTTAGATAACATGACCAGTGATGAGTGGCTAGGTACCCCTACACTCAACCATACGAATATGAGCGTGTACATGCGATCTAGTCAAACTCTGCAAACAGACTAGTTTTGGTATCTAGATAGTTACACGTTGATCACAATTCGCTATCTTCCCACCTAGACTAGTCTTTATTTTGTCACGTATGGTTTAGTCTAGAGTGAGGTGAATGATGTAATCCTAAACTAGTGCTACTCCTAGAGATGATGGAAAATAATCTTAATTAAGCTAATGGACAATGGAAAATGAAATCTATGCTAATCCTAAGTGCGATGAGCATCCATCCTTAATCATCCGTATGCATCTTGGACCTCGTGTACTACTTCTAGGATTACCAAGTGCACATTACTTGAGCACTCCTAGGTATTCTACTGGGTTACCAAGTAGTTGCACTTAAATGTTCGTGATTAAGTTGTACTCATTCCACGTTAATTAATGGGAAGTGTAAATGACAAAAAAGGAAATATGAACTAAAGAGACAATAATAAATATTTAACAATTAAAGTAATTAAAAGCTATTTGAATGCTACAATGATGGAGTAATCTCGATCTTTATTGCTGATCATGTGTGTGTCCAAGTACGTCACAGTCAAACAAAGGTTCTGTACAATTACAATCATCACACTGCGGGCATGCATTGGGAAAGAAATGAAATTAACTGAAAACTGACAAAAAGACTCTACCCTTAGACTTACCAACTACTTCCTTTCCTCTGCGCCCAAGTGTTGTATTTATAGGCCTACACAGGAATTACGATATCGTATATTCGATATCATTATCTAGGCTATGATATCGCATATCTGATATCAGGGCCTAGCAAATCACGACTCATCAACTAGTCTATGCATTGGGTTATATTCATCCATGACTCATTTAGAACTCATGTATTCATTGGATGAAAATTAAAGATTTGTGTGTTATTATATGTGCTAGACAAGAATTTAAAAAATCAGAAATAATAATATCTTTCAAAAGTTGATTTTCTACTATTGTAGATGCTATTTTATCACCTTATTGAAGGTCTACAATATTTTTTGTAGAGGTGCTAGTTTATTAGTAAACATGAAAACTAACGTTATAATTATATTAAAGATTTTCTATAAAAGAAAAATTTTAAGAATAAGATGTTCTAAGATGTAATAAAGGGGATGCTATGAAGGAAAAGTGTGGTTATAAAAATGGGTTATTAAAAATACTTTTAAAAAATTGATGCAATACTAAATTTAAAATAATTTTGTAAGCTTGTTAAAGGAGAGAATTTTAAGTGATGGCAAAATGAGGTAATTTTTTTAAAGAAAAAATTAGAGGTAGAAAACATGATAAGGTAAAACATCTACATGTATTAATTCCAATTTTGAAGAAAATACTAATTAGTAGAGTGGAATGAAATCACACTACCTTTAAGTAGAGATGGAATAATGTGCAACATCATGAAAATTGAACATGTATAGGACAAAAGCAGTAGAAGAACAAGAACATATATTATTAAAATATTGTAAGAAAATATTTAATCAAAAGAAAATGAAAAATCTCCACTCAATTTTTATATGAGCTATGAGTTATTCAAATTGTGATTATTGATTTTAGGAAATTATATAAATGATTAAATACATTTGCACAAGTTATTATGTTTGACATATCTTCTAGGTATATACAAACATGATAATCAAAATTTTGGTTTAGTTTAGTTTCTAATATAATGAAACATTTCACGAAATAACTTAATTATTTTATTTCAAATCCTTATCAAATTCACCACATAATTTGGTAGGATTGCCATGTTTTCTAGGCTCAACTCTTAATTTTGATAAAATTAAAAATTAAAAATTTTGAAAGTTTATAAATATTATTTTAAAACTTTTAACATCTTTTGATAGAGTTCATGAATTTTTCCTAAGTCCTAGTTACTCATGTAACTTTTTAGATGTAAATCATCAAGCCATGTTGAGAAATTTTTAGCTTTTCAATGCTTAATCTTATTGATTTTCAGTCTTTTATTACTTTAGATCAATACAATTTTGTTGTATTTGGTCTTTGGTTGTTTTAATGGAATCTATCATTCAATTATAATAATTTACTATCCTAAGTACTAAATAATAATTCAAACTTGTGCAAGTTCATGCTAATTTAAAGTGGCAAACATGCATGAACAAAATTAAAGGTGGATTTGGATAGATCAACAAAATATTTGAATGACCTAAAGTAGATGTAAAATGATAATATAAAAAATAGAGAAAATATGGATTCATGTAGTGATACATTTAGAACTAGGTTACTGGATGTGTAAGTAGCCACATATATTTATTAAGCCTCATTGCTTGCTTTAGTTTGCAAAAACTTATGAATCGGTTTCTTTTTTATTATCTTTTATTCTAACGTCTTTTGATATGTAATTAATTTTCTTTGATTTTATTATAAAGCTTCTTCTTGTTTTTATCTTTCCCACTCTATTTTTGTAACTTTATATTTGTGACCCAAAATTTTAATATATTTTTGTTCTATGAAATTTATCAAGAGTTATAATTAATAATTATTAAAAATTTTTAAAAGTTGCATGCAAGTAACTAAAATTTTGTTGTTGTTGTTTTTAGCTTAAAAACTAAGGTTATATTTTGGGAAAGAACATAAGTAAGAGTATGTATGAAAGTACAAATAGTGAGAAAAGTTTAGGAAGTATGGCAATAATAACCTATGTTAATAAGGTTGTGTTGTTAGGTTGTTTTTAACATTAAAGAGATTGCATTAGTTTTCATGGTTTTCCAAACTAAGTTTTACCACATCAAATTATGTGTATTTTGTTTTTGTTTTTTTGTTTTCTCTACTATTTCACTTTTCAAGATTAGTGGTAAGCCTAATTAATGTATTTTGAATATTAAAACACTAGGAAATTCTAAAAATCTACATGACCATATCATCTCTAAACTTGCTTCCATCAATGCTATATGCATACATTCCATAATAAATAAAGTTACTTTTGATATCTAGGTTACAAGCCTTCCTAAAACAAAAGCTTAATATATAGTTAAACATATGCTATCTAAATTAGCTACATCATTTACATACATATAGCCAAAATATTTAAATTATTATTTCCAAAACATAAATAACAAAAGTGTGTCCCTTTAAGTATTTAAGAATCAACTTCATATCAAGTCAATAATTCCAAACATAAATGTTTGTATATATACTAATAATACATACCACATATACTCTATTTGGAAAAGTACATATTATAACATACATTAAATATTCAAAAATAGATATATAGAAAATATATTTTATCGTTGTAGTTTTTTATTTAGTATTGCAATAGTCTTTCTTAAGCATAATCACTTGATTAGGTATCTACTGGCAATTTGTAAGTTGATTATAGGTCATAGAGTTGGGAAGTGTTTCACACACCTTATGTTGGTAGTCTTAGTGTGTTCGGTAGTGCTTTTTATCTTCTAGGTATGCTCCCTTGAGTACTGTATCATACTTTTTGGTTTTGTGCATATCCCAAGCTCCTTAGGACATTTTTGACCTTGTTTGGATGCCTTAAGATTCTTTTAATATGTCCCTTTGAATTTTGGATTCCATCCAAAATTAAGCCTTGGTATCCTAATAGGGAGACATGCTGATGTAAGCATAGCCCCTTAAACACACCTCCTACTTATCCAAGTTTATGTCCAAGTGCCAAAAATATGATCTGATTAGCTAGGGTTGCATTGACAGACCTTTGTTGTCTCTTGGGCATTGATGAATCTCCACCTTTGTATTGCAAAAACTATAAATACCCAAGATGAGCTTTCATACACATCATTCATGACTTAGATAATTCATTCTAGTATTTAACATCTAGTTTCTGTGAAGAGATTTTCCTTCCTTACGTAAGTGGATTTCCTTCCTTGTTTGTGTGCATTTTTAGTCATGACTTTTACAAGTACAACTAGACTTTGTTAGGGTGCTACCTTGCCTATGTAGCCTAGAAGTATTTGGTCGATGCAAAGTCTAGTATTTACATGGTGAATAAAGCTAATGGTTTTTCCTTATTCTATCATTAATTCTTTAAACATTAAAATAATAAAAATATTTATTTAATTTTTGTTTAATCAAGTTATAATGTTTCTTATCCCATGATAAGCAGTAACTAGTCCCTATGCCCAACCATATGAATCACTAGCATTCACTAAGTGATCTAGTTGAATTCTATAGACTTTAGCTCTCCAAGTACACTGGGTCTAGGTAGTGAATATCAAGGACATGATTTTTATCTTCTTAGTTTCACTTATAAGGTGTAAGTGTATGGTTAAGTGTAATTGAGGCATATGATTTTTATCATTTTATATTTATTACTTAAATCACCTAAGTGTTGGAAAATAAAGTAATTGAATGTTTAACTAATATAATAACTAACTAATACCTTAACTAATCCTAACATAAGCATATGTTCCCATTTACCATATACATCTTGAACAACATTGCAATGTTATTAGGTTACCAAACATTAACTGCTACTGGGATTACCAAATGTTAATATATGCTTGAAATGGTCGTACTTATGTGTATTAATTAATTGCCAATTAATTAATTAATTAATGCATTAAAGTAAATTTCTTAAATAATAAATGCATTTAAAGTAAACATTAAACTATTTCCAAATGTTATAAGATTTATGAAGAAAGCTTGTCTTTATTGCCATTCACATCAAGGTGCTTAGGTACATTAGTGTTTGAATAATGACCCATAAATATTCTAACTATCAAATGAACAAAATAGAAGAGCTTTGCTAGGATACTAACTATGGAATGCCATAAATGTGGTTGGTGAGCATGTATTTATAGACAAAGATAGAAATTGCATTGATGGGGTTATGTCAACGCATTAGACCATACATCAACAGGATCATGTCAATGACATTCCTTTGAAGCAACCCAAGGAAGATTCTTCATCATACCCCCATGACTGAATGAAAATTCATCCTTGGGTGAACAAAAGAAGGAACAAGTTCCTCACAAAATTTTAGAAAGGTATGGAATTATTGAATAACTACAAGCACACAACTGACACAAACAAAACACTAAGTGCCCAAGTGTATGGATTTATAATCATTACAAAAATTTGGTATTCATGACAACAAAATTAAACACTATGACAAAAATTAACACCACAACTCCTTTGATAGCTTGAACACATGAAGAAAATTAGATAGTTCTAGGTAGTGGAGGCTCCTAAGGTGTTGAAGGAACTTCTCCTACTTTGGGTGCATGTGGTTTTTGAGAGTGTGGTTGTGGTTGTCCAACTACAATTACAACTTTTGGTGGAAGATGAAAAGCATCTAGCAATGCTTTCATCTTCTTCTCCATACTCTTGGGATCATACATAATCCATGCAACATTGCCAATGTGGGCTGGTATGGGAACATCCCAACAACAGGGCATTGTAGGAAACAACTCCTTAATGTTGAGAAACTAGGTAGTGAATTGTTTATGTTTAATGTTAAAACCCCTAAGTTCATTCTGCAACTCCTAGTAGTCATTCATTCTTTTGGTTAGGTTCTCTACTATTGATCTCTAATTAGTGAACTTTGCCTTGAGAACCTTGAGTTTTGCATTTGTTGTCTCAAGCTTCTACTTGGTCTCTTTATGGTGCTTGAACTCTGCCTCCTATAGAAGGTACAAACTTGCCACTTACTTCTCAAACTCTAAGCTTGGCCTTTTGGTGGTCAACATTGCCAAGTTTAAGTAATAGAGGTTTGAAAGCTCCATGGACTCCATCATCTCCTTATTTGGAGCTCCTTCAGATGAATTTATGCTTTTTTGTTCTCATTTAGTCCATCAAAGATGGGCTACCACATGTCACCTCCTTCCTTGAGCTATTGGAGGGTTTCATTCACCTTCTCCTTTGCTAATTGAATGTGTTTTTCATTTATCTCCTTCTATAGGCCAACCTTGTCCTTGTAATATTTCTTGACCATTTTGAATTTGAGGGCCCCATTAGCTAATTCAATGGAAAACTTCTAGTGAAGGGCATAAACCTTCTACATTGAGATATTTCAATTCCTTGTAGACAACCTCATCAATTCAATGTTTACCTTGGGAAGCTATTCCTACTGCTATTAGATGAATTCAACCATATGTTCTTTTTGCATCTCAACATTTCGTAGGTGATGATTTTGTTGGGTCATCCTTATGTTCTCTTGGTAGACCTTTGAAAAGTCCTTTTCAATGTTATATACGATGGCATTAGTAAGGGCTTGGTTGAAGACTGCAAACTCCTTCATATACTTAGCCTCTTTGAGCATTTTCTGAAGTTGTTAGAAAGGTTCATCTCTTGAGACTACTTGACTAAGTATGGTGAAATCAATGAGGTGGGCTCTAAGTTCCACAACTTCTACAGCCAAGCACTGAATCTTAGGTTGGGTTGTTTTAAGTTAGGCATTGGCAATGAGAACTTTTCCTTTAGCCTCAAGTAGCTCTAACTGGTTTGCTAAAATGGTTTTTAGGATATCAAAGATATCTAGAATCAGTTTCCTAGTTCCTACTTCTTGGTCCAACAACTCTTCATGTTGGGCTACACTAAATCTCCTACTTCTAGTGCTTATAGGAACCTACACATCTCTAAGTGCAGCAACATATGGTACATATGTCATAGGGATGTTGAGTGCATGAACCACTTTATCAGTCATCACCTATGTTATCGTTTCCTATCCTTGGTGCTACATTACCAAAATAGTTATCCATTTGCCCTTCTCCAAATGCACCAAAAAGGTAGTAGTATTCCTAGAGATTTCTAGAAATTATTACTATTGAGAGAGAGATACCATTACCTCTTGGGCATTAGGATTTGATCTTGTGGGCACTTGCATTCTTTAGGTAGAAAACATTGGTGTTGAACCCTCCATTTGATTGATGAATCATGCTACTTCATTGAGATGACTTAATGCTAGTCTATAGATAGAGGGTTTACCACCACTTGATCCTTCCTGCTACTACTACAGGAGTTTCTCATGGAGTTCATGCATGTGGTTAACAGTAGCATGAGACTCTAGTGTTATTTTCTCATGAGTGGGTGATGGTGGTAGCTGCTCCTCTTTGATCACCTTGGCAAGCACTTTGTCCTTCATCATTTCTACTCAAGGGGCAGAAGGAGCATGTTTGATAGTATCGTTGGAGTGGCAGGCTATTCCTTTCCTTGTGTAAAATTTTTGGATGAGACATGGAAAGGGGAGTGTCTTCCTCCCTTGTTTGTTTTCTTTAAAATGCTTCTCCATCTCAAGATAGATCAACTATGGGAGGTTGACCAAAAATCTTTTACTTAGAGTGATGCACACACAAATAGAGAAGGTTGTTATCTTGCTAGGCCTCACAGTCGAATTGAGGTGGTAGGCTGCCATCTTAAAGTATGCATACTCTACTATTATGAGTACACCAAACACCGTAGCATTGCCAGACCCACTCCTTCTTAACCTCAGGGTCCACTTGTGTTGAAATCTTTGTCAAGGTTGCTCTAATTTCTGGCAAGCTATGGGCCTTAGAAATGACCTTCACTAAGTAGGACATAGAGATGTCCTTGATCTTTATTGTGGCATCATCCTACCTATTATTTTAGAAGAGGTATGTTTCATCCATGTACCATTCTTGCTAGAAGTGAGAATGGGCCACATGGGGGAATTCTAGAGTTGCACTTTAACATCTTTTGGGGGAAAGTTTAGGAAAGATATAAAGCTTAGTTTAGGAAGAACTATTTTTTAGATCTCGCTAGACTCAATTTGCCTTAGAGAGGCCTTTGTTAGAGTGACCTCAAGGTAGGTCTAGGTCTAGGTGTCTCATCTCAATGGGATTACTTCATTTTAGCTTCTGGAATCTGTTGGACAAATTCCACTTTGAGGTTCTCATGAAGAGGTCTTGTAGCATGTGTCTTTGCTACCTACTCTTGTGGTTTCTCCTGTTGGCTCCTTCTAGTTCTAGGCCACTTGTCCCTTAGTTGGGATTGTCCTCCTTCTTGTGGATACTTTGGTTTCGATGCCATCTGTGTTCACAACATACCCAAGGATTAACATTTAATATGTAACTTTATAACATTTGAGCACCTTATCTCTTTAGGTTAGTTACACTTGGCTAAGTTTTGATCTTGGTAGATTAATCATTTTAATATTATTATTATTGTCATGTCTACCAAAGTTCATTAGAAAGGCTTAACTTTCATAAATTTATGATTTTAATGTTATTTTATTAGTTAAACCTTGTGGGAGTTAGAAAATTTTTGAAAAATTTTTCATTAAAAACCTAAGGTTTGTGATCCCCATGACAGAGAGCTTATCTTAGGTAGCTATAGAAATTAAGAACAAGGTGAATTAGATAAGTGGTTTGAAAGTTATGGGCTCTAGAATGTTCTAGTCTCTGAAAAATTGCAAAATATCCTCATATGTTTGATGTAAATGGAAATAAATTTCAAAGTGTTACTTGGTATTTATAGGATTTTCTGGCTGCATTGACAAGATCTCGTATATGGGGTTGCATTGACATGAGGGGTTGTGTCGATGGAACCTCACTAACGTGGTTGAATGATATTTTTTTTCACTTTGAAAATTCATATAGAAACAAAGAATTTTTGCTCAAAGTTGGAGTTCATAGAGACCTAGAAAGACCATCAAGATGAAGAAATGCTTGAAGAGGGCTAGATATTTAACATAAAAGGAGTTTTTATTAAGAAAAATGAGTGAAGAAACTTGAAAAGGAGTGCAAAATTGGACACAATTGACATGAAGCACAAATGATTTGAATACAAAAATGTTTAAGGATAAGGAACTTAACTATCCCAACCAAGAGGTATGCAAGAGGATCCTCTCCATAGTAGGATCATGCCTTTAATGCCCTTGCATGCCCTCAAACTAAGGAGTTTGTGAATCACATGGATGATTAATGGTTGTAAAAAGTTAAGGAATAAATCCTATAGGAATCTATCTAAGAAATTTGACACATCAAACTAAGACATTGAACAAAACATGAGAAATTGGTAGTGAGGTGAGCTATGGGAAGCATATATGGATGAGAGAGTGAAATGGAGTCCCATATCATGATCACATGAATTCCCTAATGGATTTCATGGTTAATATGACCTGTTAACAATCATCCTTAGTTCGAATCAAAACCAACCACTTTTAGTGACTTTGCATCAACACTCTAT
>MNCI01033396.1:19025-38566 GCA_015680685.1 Gnetum montanum
TTGTTTACTATGAAAATTTTATATATAATAAGGGATTTAACGGAAAAATTTGGCAAACCAGCCACCAAAAACATTGAATTTTTACAGACCATAAAGATTCTCTCAAAAACTTATTATAACCTAAAAGGTTGCACTTAGCGATAGTGAATCACTGCGACCAATGATAATGATATAAGAACGGGTAACGGAGATACTAACATAGGTATTTCATTCAAACCGAAACTTTATGAGCAAAGGCTCATGATTTATTTCGAAATAAAAAGGTAAGGAGAAAACTAAGAAAAGACAACAAAATTTAAGAGACTATACTAGAAAGTAAGTTGTAGACGGGACTTCCTCCTGGGAAAGCTCCACTTCCTCTTGGGAAAGCTCCAACGTGCGCACACGGGAGGCACAACAGTCAACAAAATTTACGTGCACGGAGGAAACAACGAAAAAAATGTGCGCAGACCTTGACGAGGATGAAGTTGCTCCTCTTAAGTGTCTCTCTAGATTTTTTTTAATGGTCTTTGCATTTCTACCTGGACAATTAGGATACAATTAGAAAACATGTTTGCTTCTAACGATCTACGGTTGTTTCTTTTTAACTAACCTTAATTCTAAGTTCATCGGTAAGGTTTTATTAGTAAAGTTTTACTGCTTAGTGCAGACTAATACTATGTAGAGCGCTTAAAGATATCCTAGAGTGGAGGATATCTTAATTCTTTAAGATAAGAGACAACAAAATGTAAGGAGAAAACTAAGAAAAGACAACAAAATATAAGAGACTATACTAGAAAGTAAGTTGTAGACGTGACTTTCTCTTGGGAAAGCTCCAACATGCACACCGGACGCACAACAGTCAACAAAATTTACATACACGGAGGAAACAGCGAAAAAAGATGCGCGTAGACCTTGACGAGGATGAAGTTGCTCCTCTTAAGTGTCTCTCTAGATTTTTTTTAATGGTCCTACATTACCTGGACAGTTAGGATACAATTAGAAAACATGTTTGCTTCGTTTATTGAACGATCTAAGGTTGTTTCCTTTTAACTGAACCTTAATTCTAAGTTCATCGGTAAGGTTTTATTAGGAAAGTTTTACTGTTTAGTGCAAAGGGCTTAAAGATATCCTAGAGTGGAGCATATCTTAAGTCTTTGATGAAACCTTGTCCATATTTCGTTGCTTTGTTACGATTGTAGTGGTCCAATAGATGAGTAGATGACTGCGTAATCCGTGTTTTTAAGTGTAAAATTAAATTTTTTCATTTTTTATTTTTAGTATAATTAGTTATTTTTATTTCAATTGGATGTTAATTTTAATGGTATTTATTTTATTTTATTTTTGAGAAATCAATTACAATTTATGAAAAATTTAGTATGATTTAAAAAATATTGCAAAGAAATAATATATAAAAGGTTTAAACAAATATTAGTAATTAACATGAAAAGTACCGATTAAGAAAAGTGAGAAAATCAAAACTACTGAAAACTCCTAGGAAAATTTAATATATAATAGGGAATTTAGCTGAAAAATTTTGCAAACCAACCACCAAAAACATTGCATTTTTACAAACCATAAAAATTCATGCTCTCAAAAACTTATTATAACTTAAAAAGGTTGCATGTATTGATACCAAATCATTACGATACTGAAACAAATGATAATGGTAACTTGTGTAATAATTGGTGAAGGGAAAGAATGTGAGATCAGATTATTAGCATGGTTGTGGAGGAGAGGGAGAGACTGACATTGGTATTTTATGAAATTCAAACCAGCTCAATAAATCCTCATGATCGATCAAAAAATGTAAATAGAGAATTTAGAAAACATAACAAAAATTAAAAGAATATACTAGAACATAAAGCTGTACGGGTGGCATTTTTTTCCTCAAAATTCAACATACATCATGTAAAAGTACCTCATTGCACATGGAGAGTTTACATGCTCTCAACTACCAAGTAAGCTTATACGATGAATTTACTGTACAAAAATTCAGAGTTCACCCAATAATTTATACGTATGAGTTTCCTAACCACTTAGCTTTGTACTGTTGAAACCGTTTTTCTTAAATCTTTTAAATTTTGTGGTTCAAAAACACTTCACATCACATCCCCACGTAATCTGAATATCTGATTTTGATGTGACCACGGCATCAAAGTTCATATAGGGCATAACTCAGGTCACATAAAGTGAACACGCGCAAGGGGCGTCATGCATCTGGCGTGAAAAAAGGAAGTGTGCACAGAATCTAAGAAACAAATCTGAAGCATACATTTAATTTGTAAGCGTACGTGAGCTTGACCGCGACCCACATCAATAAAGCCATGTGCGCAGACCATGACAACAGACCATATGAACATCAACTTGAATTTGAACGTCACGTGCTAATTTTGGGCATGGAATTATTGCTCATCGTTACACCAAAACACGCAGTTGGAGCGTTTCCATGCTGTTAGCGTAATACCCACGTTTAATTGCCAAATGCGATTTTCTGTGACGTGGCATTTGCCACTTCAACGGTGAATTGCTGGTATGTCCTAAGCATTGCTAATCAACAAAATTTGAACTTAATGGTTCCGCCAGCGTCGTAACCACCAATCTTCTTTAATTTTATTTCTTTAAGGTTGCTGGATTTAAAAAAAGTTTATGGATGTTAAAGTGTAGCGTTATTTTTTTCGCCTAAGATCCATGAAGGGTATAGCAAAGGTAATAGGAAATCAAAATGGTTTGTTGAGAAGAAAATTTTTTAAGTAAAATTGATAAATCTGAAAGCCTTTACTTATACAAAAAATGATCACTATTACTTGGATCCACAATGTTCATTAGGTGGTATGTCTTAGGAGGGCAAGTAGATGAGCTGAAATCTAAGTAATGATCACTCCAAGTGATATTTGCTGTGATAAAATAAAAAATTTCTACCCAAGCAAAGTTGATATATTTGAAGTTCTTGGATTTCAAGAGAAATACCATTATAAAGCTTTATAGGAAAGGTTTTTCAATTGAAAAGAAATATTAAATAATAAATCCAAAAAAACCTTGGCTGAAGTTCACAGATTTTAAGAGAAACACTTTTGTAAGACATTGTAGGAAAAGTTAATATATTGAAAAGAAACATTAAATAATAAATTCAAAAAACCCTTTGCTAACATTGATAAATTTGAATATTCTTAAATTTTAAAAGAAGTATCCTTATAAAACATTGCAAGAAAACTTTATAGTCAAACATAAATACTATAGGCATTTCCCTATGGTTAAATGTGTTGGAGTAGAGAACATCTTAATTCTTTGGGAGAACCATGTTCATATGTGATTGCTTGTACATGTCTCATTCATCTCGTTACTTGTGCCCGTCTCATTAATCTCGTTTGTCGAGGTATATTAAGGTGTAATATTATGTAAGGGCGCTAAACATTAAAGTGTAATAGACTTGAATCCACCCTCCTGTGGTAATTGACTAGAACTCCTGGCCACGTGTAACTTTTCAGGTTAAAGTCGGACATTTAGGTGCTGCGGTACGGCTCTGTTCACACGTGGCATCATAACTAACATATTCACACAAGCCGACAAACTTAACCCGACATTGTTTTTGTTTTTTTATCACTGAGTGGAATCCGCACAGAAAAATGAATGCATTATAGACACGGTACGGCATTAATGCGCGTTCATTTAGATGTGTGGTGCTAAATTCGCCGCGGAAAGTGTACCCAGTGCCATGACTGTCTTATAAACAGTCGAGCTCGAGTTCGATCTCAACCTCAACCTCAACCTCAACCTCAGTAGCAGAGCATCACAATATGGAGGTGTTATCAACGCGGGCATGGGCTATTTGCCAAGGCAAAGCTATGATGCCTCTGAATCCTAAATTGCAGAGCCTATCCTCTAAGTCCACAGGAGGAGCTTGTTTATCCTTATCAATTCAGAAAGCTCCTCGCCGCTCTTCTGCTTCTGCTTCCATTCGAGCTCTGCATTCTCTTCCAAGCAACAACAATGACAAACACGCTCGCATGGTACGTCACTCACATTCTTCCTCCTCCTCCAGCTGAACTCTTCTTTGCTTAGTTTTTGCTATGGCTATTCTTCTATGGTTTGCTTTCAACCCTGAAATTCGCTCATTTATATGTATATTTGCTTGTTTGCCTTCTCTTCAGAGAGCTTTACGAATGGAACGCTTAGAATTTCAATGGCTGATCTCCAAAGTCAGCGAAGTATTGCCCGAGGAATCGCCGCCGTCAACGAACCCCAACATTTCGACACCACTTCCTGTATCAGACTCGCTGTATTGCGTCGGCATGTCTCGACCTTTTGAACTGGAAATCCCTCAATATTTTGACTTCGTTACCACGTTCTCGTCACTGTAAGCATGGAAATTTTATTTGCTTGTTTGGGTTTCAAATTTTGTTGGTTTGTTCCCGCTGTTACTTAAACAGTCTTTTCAAAACTCATACTGTCCAGTATATCTGGAGGATCTAAGAAATCAATGAAATTTCAATTTCTTCAAATATAAGTATATAAACCGTGAAGAAGTCTTACTGTCCTGTATTTACTATTTACAGAGCCTGGAACGGTAACATTGATGTGCAGAGCAGGGCGTTGGCGTTGGCGTTGCAAGTTTTGCGCGTTCATGGATATTCTCCCGGTAAAGAACGAATCATCATTATTTTGTTTCCAATATTTCATTTCATAGCGGAAATTGACGTTACGTAACCAACAGGCATTTCTGGCGGAGAAGAATTCATCGGCGAGTTGAACTCACAGAGCCCGGAGGAAGTACCAACGGCTGTGGCTTTGGCTCTGCTGAGAGAAGCCTCGGACACGATTCAGTTCCCTGACGGCGGCCAAAACATCTACAATTTCCTGACTCAACTTTTCAAATCATGGATGTCTGCAAATGAAAATCCAATCGCACATTCATGGCTAACAGCAGACGAGGTTTGTTCTATCTTCCTCAAGAAAACCTATGCGTTCATTTCAACTCTTTTTGGAATGCATCCACAGAAAATTGATTTCTTGGTGCAGTTCTGCCGGCTGTAGTGGTAAATATGATATTGATAGAATTTGCAGGTGAAGAAATTAACTCTGATGCGCCTGCGGCGGTGGCGAGCACTATATTTGGTTCACGTTTTCTCATGGCAACCACATCTTTGGTACGTACCATGGTAAATACATGTACGGGGTTTTGGACTTATCGCTGGGTACAGGGTACCATGGTACTGTGCAAGACGTGTCCGGAGATCTTCAAAGGAACTATGTAATTTATGGCTGTTCTTTTTGCCAGGTTATAGTCATTGGTCGTTAGATTCAATTGAATAAAGTTTATATAGCCTGCTGGCCTAGGTAAAAGATCTAAAGGCTTATTCATAGGCACGTATACTATACTGTTAAAAATAAAGCCAAAACATCATGTTAAACATAGCCCTCAAAAACCATTGATGTGATAAACAATGTAACTATGGCTATTTGACCTGATACAGCCCATCACTAAATAGGAGTTACACCAAAAAGATCTAAGGCTTGATTCATAGGCTTGAAAATAAGGCCAAAACATCATCTTAAACATAGCCCTAAAAGATGATTGATGTCACAAACAATGTAAGTATGGCTATTTGACTTGACATAGCCATCATTGAATAGGAGTTACACCAAAAAGATCTAAAGGCTTGATTAATACGCACCTATACTATACTGTTAAAATAAGGCCAAAACATCATCTTAAACATAGCCCTGAAAAATGATTGATGTGACAAACAATGTAACTATGGCTATTTGACTTAACACAGGCCATCATTGAATAGGAGTTACACAATGACCCTAACAAGTTCCCTGCTTACTTTGATGGTGGTGAAACACTATGCTAAGTCATACCAAATGGACCCCAACATAGAATTTTCAATGTCAAACACCTTACCACATTAATGCTAAATGGGTCCCATAACAATACAGTAGCGTCTGAAATTATAAGGAAAAAAAAAACTAGTAATAGCAGAGTATGACCATACATAGATGCATTCTATAACCATTAGATTATCCTTTGTTGAATCACTCGTAGCATACCACAGTGTATACCATACCAGTCATGAAGAGGGATAAGCTCTTTTAATTACAAAGAAGTTCTTTCTCTGCATTGCTTTTTCAAAGCCTATCTTTTACTAGCATATTGTTACCTTTTCATAGTTCTTTAATTGCAAAAATAAATATGATAAAATTAAAATGCATTTAACACATTTTGCAAAGTAAAATGGATTCAGTTTCAACACTCACTTTTATAATTTCTTACCGTAAAATGTTTGCTCACCTAGCATGTCAATCAATTTGGAGAAATACGTCATTCATCAACAGCCACACACGATGCATAAGGCTTCCGTCCCAGACGTACACAGGTACGCTTTAACTAACTTATGATTTATAAATGCTTCATAAGCAAAAAGCAGCTAGTTCCCCTTACACTTAAGGCATCAGTCTCAAATGCATCTCATACTCAATTATTTTAATAAATTATGCTGGGTACAAGAATATAATTGGGGTCAACACGACTTATAATAACTTACCATCCAGGAACAAGTTTCGGGAGACCTGTCATGTGGCTGAGTTTACTGGTGAAGGAGCATCGGGGTTTGAAGAAGTATCGCCCATGGATTACGTGAGAAAAATGGTGGACGAACTAAGCTGGCATGTTAGACATCTTTATCTGCAAAAGAAAATTGATGGAAACTCGAAAAATGTAAATTTTTATTACATCCAAGGAATCACAAAAAATATATTGGATGATTACAATGCATCCAAGGAATCACAAAAAATATATTGGATGATTACAATGCCTCAAAGAGACGGAGTTGAAGATACAAAAGCATCCAATGAGAATGATGCATTTCATATTTTCTTCCCAACCAAACTGGCAACACATTCACTCACAAATGTTGCGCCTTTGCTTGTTGTGATAACTGGTTCATCGGTATAAACCATAGAGTGAGACATTCGTCTAAATCTACTCTGTTGTATCAATAACCTTTGATCAAGGCCAATGAGCGAATGGTTCAGTGGTATAGTTTCCCGGCCAGAGTTCAGCGGAAACAATTAGTATGCATTTCATGAAACAAAATTACTTTGAATTATTTATCCCTGTAAAAATTACCTTAAATCAAAATAGCCTGGAATACAATTATAAATTAATGCCCCAACATTGCCGTGCTTTTTCATTTTTCATTGAGCTTTCAAATTTTAATGCATTCAGTTTTAATAAAAATTTTTAGTTAATCTTTCAAATAATTTTAAAATTGAAATAAAAGATTTTATTAAATCTCTAAACCAAAAAAGATCTACGGATAGACACCACATTTATTTTATGTAAAATAAAAATAGATTAAACAAAATGGCTAAACACTATTGGATGCATCAAAAATATGTTATACAAATGTTTTTTTACAAATGCATACTTTTATTTAAGGTTTTCAGTCAAAAGAAAATTAAGAAAAATATATTCTTCATCCTCAAGAGCTCTTGATCTACATAACCTGCTTGTGCACTCTTTTTTAGGGAGCTTAATCCATCTCCCACTTTCTACCCTAAGTCAATGTGAACTAGAATAAAGGTTGCTAATTGAGTCATGAAATCCCGTTGGAATTTAAGCTATAAGATAAGAAATGTCTTACTTTAGTTGAATGCCTCTAATATACTTCCAAGTAAAATTTCTTCTTGCCTTCCACATTTAACCATAACTTTCTCAACATTTGCTTCTTAACTAATTTGTGTATCTACTTAGGATATCTTTGCACTGCCTCTAATGAGATATTCCATGTCTTTGGCCATTGTATTCCTTGAAAACATCATTCTTGTTCTTTTGTGTCTAAAATAATTGCTTTGGAAAATTTCGTTTACTTAGGTTTTGTCAAATTTTGAATATTATTGATAAATTGATAGAGAAGTTTAATTTCTAATGGGATTAGTTCACGTTCCAAAAGTAATGTAGAATAAGATGTTTATACCTTCATCTTCCATTCACGTAATAAAATTATTTTTTGCATTCTTTCAATAGCTTGCCATTTTTTTGCATCAAGGCTTGGCCCCCAAACAACACACCCACACAACACTATAGGATAAGTGACAACTTAAAAAGTTTTTCTTTTAACTTTTGAAGCTCATAATCTTAATGATTTACACTTGCTTTTAACTACATATAGAGCATTAATTCCTTTTGTAATTCTCTCCTTGATACATTTATCCCATCTATAGTCACTCATATAATGAAGAATACAGTATTTAAAGGAATTCACAATTTCTATATTTATAGTTCTAGGTTAAAATTATAATTTGCATTTCATGTATCCATTGTCATCATTTTTATTTTCTCCACATTAAATTGCAAGCCAAAATACAAACAAAAGATGAGTTATTAGCTTAGTGATAAGATACTTGATTTGGAAGCTCCAAGTCATGCGTTTGATTTTTCTGGGCAATGATGAGTTGTAAAGTTCTAATTCAACTATATGCATTGGGGTGTACCTATGTTTCAATTATTTAAGATCCAATCTTGCAACTTATCAATTAAAAGGGGTGGAGGTGTCGAATCCAACAAAAAATAAATAATAATATTTTAAAAAAAAATCAGAGAACATCATATCATTGAACAGAGAGTATATGGTAGATCTAAATTACCTTTGGTAGAACACATATAAAATGATAACTCTTCTAAATATTGTAGGTGGTTAATAGATAATAGTGAAGTTCTTTGTGTAATGTACAACTTTGTAGAGAAAAAAAAAATTAGAAAAGCTCTTAAAATTATAATTCATTTTAATAATGTTAATCCACATCAAGGCTCTTATACCCACTTGGTTTGGTGGTTTGTTTTAACAAAATTGAAGCAGTTTAGAAACTTTTTTTTTTTTTTTGAAAATTCTACTTGATTCGATTTTTTATCTTCCTATTTTTAAATATGCATTAATATGTTCCATGTTTGATAGCTAACTCATTGTTTCAAATGTTGAAGTTTTGAACAATTTTTTTTTTTTTTGAGGGAAGACAACTTGAGGTTGGTAACACAATCCCTACCCACACAACACCTAGATGTGCAAATAAGAGTTGAATCCATAATCTCCCAACTGAGAGATGAGTGTCCTAACCATTTACCCTACACTAGTGGTTTTATTTTGGGGGGTGTTGGAACTTGAAAAAATTGAAAGATAGGTACACTCCAAGATATATAGTCCACATAGAACTTGATAACTTAACATTGCCTACTAGAATTGAACCCATGACTTAGAGTTTCTAAATCAAGATTCTTACTACTAAGCTAACACCATTGGGTGCATTTTGAAAATATCAATATACTATTATTTTTTTCATAAACCTTTTATATTTTTTCTCTTTTTCAACAAGTTCTTTGGTTTTACCTTTTATTTGTTTTGTTTAAAATTTTTTTGTGGGTATGAGTAGCTATTTTTATTTATAAAGGCCAATGGCAAGAAAGAACTTATGTACTAGACCTTATTTCATTGGACAAGGTTAGGAAGATGATGATGATTAACCATTTTTATTTCAACTATTTGTTTAATGTATTGATATTTATTCTCTCTTTGATCCTTCAAAAATCAATTACAATAGATTTAGTATGATTTAAAAAACCTTTCAAATAAATAATATGCAAGTTATAGATGGTAGAAAAGGATAATTGATTTTGAATCATTTCCAATTTATAAAAATTCTAAGCAAATATTAATAATTAATGTGTAGAAAGTACCAGTTAAAGAACATGAGAAAATTACAGCTAATAATATTTTTTTTATGTTGAAAACTATTAGTAACATTCCTTACAATGAAATTTTTTTTTTATGTTGAAAACTATTAGTAACATTCCTTACAATGAAAATTTTACATATTAAAAAGGGGATTTACTGGGAAAATTTTGGCAACCAACCAACCATCAAAAACAGTTACTAACCTAAATTTGTAATAACCAATAATGGGAAAGAATGCGAGATTGCAAGCATGGTTGTGGTGTAGACAATGAGGGTAACATTGCTATTTTATGAAAATAAATTGAAACCTTATCACGTAGGTAAATTGTTTGATTTATTTTAAAATAAAATTGTATATAATTGTAGAGATCAAATAAAATAAAATTGTATATAATTGTATAGATCAGATAATTTACTGAAAAAGTATAGATTTCTTTTTTAAAACAAGATTTATTATAAAAGTCATGCAGAAACTCTAATTCAGCCAATCATTAAACAAGTGATAAATGGCTAATTAAAAGATTATGGTGTATACTATAATCTTAAAGAAGATTATTGAGAAAATTAAGAAAACATAATAAAAATAATATATAAACATAACAGAACATCCGTTATGTTAGTTTTAATTTTAACTTAAGAAAGTTGTACCGTAAAATTAATTTGCACGTGAGATTGGGCATGTGCAGCCAAAAATGCATGATTTCATGCCACAGCGAGCACCGCATGCATTTTCAATTTGAACCCTCCAACGAAATTCCTCAATAAATTATGTGCGCACACCGTCCAGAAGGCTGCCACCGACGCTATGAATATGTATCATTTCCGATACCGTTTGGATTTCAAGTTGACTGTCACGTGCTAAAATCGAAACAATCCAAGTTGAAAAATCAACGACACTTGCGGCAGGAATCGCAGATTCACAGGATGTAAGCTTCACACAAGCGACAAAACCGAGGCAAACACCGAGGCAAACAGTGTTTTTAATCCACGAATGCAGCATCTCAACACTATTTATTACTGTTACTGGTATGACATGTTGCGTGATCCGCGTGAAAAATTTCACGTGTGTGGAGGCAAATTCGCTGCAGAGAAGCAGGCTGTACGGGCTGCAATGAATCTCTTTTAAACACTGCAGCTTCAGCTCAGGCTCAATCACAGTACATTGCCCATCTCGTTCACAGCATCGCACTATGAACATTACGGTTACAGATTTTGTTGATTTGTTTCCAGTATATCTAAAGTATCTAAAAATCAATAAATTCCAAAAAAACCTGCGATATTTGCCATAGGATTCACAGGATGTAACCTTCACACAAGCCACAAAACCTACCCAGTGTTTTCAATCCCGGACACTATTACTGGTATGATATGTTGTGTAATCCGCATGAAAAATTTCACCGGTAAAGCCTGCGCTCTTACATGAGTGGAGGCAAATTCGCTGCAGGGAGGCAGGCTGTATGGGCTGCATTGAATCTCTTTCAAACACTGCAGCTCCAGCTCCAGCTCAATCACAGTACATTGCCCATCTCGTTTACAACATCGCACTATGAACATTACAGTTACAGATTTTGTTGATTTGTTTCCAGTATATCTAAAGTATCTAAAAAACAATAAATTCCAAAAAAACCTCATGTAACCTTCACACAAGCTACAAAATTTCATTGATAAAGCCTGCGCTCTTCCATGTGTGGAGGCAAATTCGCTGCAAGAGGCAGGCTGTACGGCTGCATTGAATCTCTTTTAAACACTGCAGCTCCAGCTCCAGCTCCAGCTCCAACTCCAGCTCAATTACAGTACATTACTCATCTGTTCACAGCATCGCACTATGAACATTACGGTTACAGATTTTGTTGATTTGTTTACGGTGATACTTTTCTTCAGTATATCTAAAGTATATCTAAAGGATCTAAAAATCAATAAATTCCAAAAAAATCAACGATATGATGTAACCTTCACATGAGCCACAAAACCGACCCAAACAGTGTTTTTAATCCATGAATGCAGCACCTCGACACTATTACTGACGTGTGTAATCCGCGTGATTTCACGGGTAAAGCCTGCGCTCTTACATGTGTGGAGGCAAATTCGCTGCAAGACGCAGGCTGTACGGGCTGCATTGAATCTCTTTTAAACACTGCGCTTTTACATGTGTGGAGGCAAATTCGCTGCAAAAGGTAGGCTGTACGGGCTGCATTAAATCTCTTTTGAATCTCTTTTAAACACTGCAGCTCCAGCTCCAGCTCAATCACAGTACATTGCCCATCTTGCTCACAGCATTGCAATATGAACATTTCGGTTACAGATTTTGTTGATTTGTTTCCAGTGTTACTTTTCTTAATAGTGTTTTCAAAACTCTATAGGATCTAAGTAATCAATAAAATTTCAACATCATCCATCAGCAGCTATACACGATCCATAAGGCCCCTCTCCCTCCCAGACATAGACAGGTATGCTTTAATTAACTTATTATTTCATTTCCTTAACTAACTTATTATTTCACTTCCTCCTATAGTTCAAATGGTTAACTCATTACCCGTAAAAACAACACTCTTACAAGCATCTTTATATTTCTTTTTGTAAATTCTTTTAGTATATCATGCTGGTTTCTTAGAGTTAGTGAACACGACTTATAATAACTTACCATCTAGGAACAGGTTTTGGGAGAGGTGTGATGTGGAGTTTACTTCCAAAGGAGCATCGGAGCTTGAAGAATCATCGCCAATTGAGTACGTTAGAGAAATGGTGAAGGTACTAAGCTGCTATGTTAGGCGTCTTTATTTTCAAAAGGATGGAGTTGGAGATGGCACAACAGCATCCAATGAGTGACCCATTTCATGGTTTCTTTGGCTCACAAATGTTACGCCTTTACTTCTGTGATAACTCGTTCGTCGAGGTATAAGTCACTAGAGTGAGACATTCCTCTAAATCTACTCTGTTGTATCAATGACCTTTGATTAAGGCCAATGAGGGAATGGTTCGGTGGTATTGTTTCCTGGCAAGTAGTTAAAGTCGGAAACAATTAATATGCAGTTCATGGACCAAAATTACCTTGAATTATTTTTTAAAAATTACCCTAGTAAAAATTAGCTGAAATCAAAATAGCTTGGAATACAACAATAAATTAAGAGTGCTTTTTAAATTTTCATCAACCTTTCAAATTTTAATGCCTTCATTTTCAATAATATTTGTAAGTTAATTTTTCAAATAATTTTAAAATTGAAATGGAAGATTTTATTAAGTTTCAAAACCAAAAATGACATTCATCTTATGGAAAATAAAAATAGATTAAACAAAGTGGCTAAGCACTATTGGATGCAACAAAAATATATCATACAAATGTTTTTTTTACAAGTGTATACTTTTGTCTAAGATTTTCAATTAAAAGGAAATTAAGAAAAATATGTTCCTCATCCTCAAGAGCTCTTGACTAACATAACTTGCATGTGCACTCTTCTCTAGGGAGGTTAATCCATCTTTCACTTTCTATTCTAAGTTAGTGCAAACTCAAATGAAGCTTGCTAATTAAGCCACAAGATGTGTGATGAGCCGTGATATCGTGTACATGATATTGCGTATGCGATATCGTATCCGCCCCACGATATCGTGTATGCGATATCGTGGCCTGCCTCAATTTCTATAAATAAGAGGTGGTTTTTCTTGTTTTAGGCAATTAGACTTACACCCTTAGCTAAACTCTTGTAGTTTTACCATTCCAGAGTTAAAATAATATCCATGTGCTCGCAGTAGGAGTCTTAAAGTGAACGAATTTTTATTCGAGCAAATTGTACTTGAGCACACATTTGTGTACGGTAATAAAGACAAACTTTATGATAAACCTTGTAGCATATGCACTAACCTAAATAGTAATTAATTATTGTTGAATGTTTAAATGCTTTCCTAGTTAATTAATCTCTCTCAACCCTTGACTCTCCTAGTTAAGTACACTCAGTACAACCATTTCGAGCATGTGTAGCGCTTGGTAACCTAGTAATGATTAGCGTTTGGTAATCTAAGCAGCGTTGCACTGGTTCAAGATTTGTGCGGCAAGTGGGAATGGATACTGGTGTTAGGAACAATTAGAATGTAGTTAGTGAATAGTTAATGAAAGTTAGTAACTTAGTTCTCTTCACCTTCCCCTATTAGCATAAGACACCAAAAAGATAAAACATATAAAAATCATATACCTCAAGCTTACTTAACCATACAACTGTGACAATACAAGTAAGTTTGGGAAGACAACGATTGATTAACTTTAAGTGTTTTATTAAGGCGCATAAGCACTTAGTCCTTGGAGTTCGACCGGATCGCACGTGAATGCTCGTATTCATATGGTTGAGTGTAGGGGTACCTCGCCACTCGTCATTAGCACCGTTGCCGGGGACTTAGTTGTTTGTGGCCTACGTAGAAAATAGGAGATCATTCATATCGTTGGGACGCTAGAACGGATCCTTAGGGTTAATCAAGAAAAAATAAGACAACAGTAAATAGCATACTGAACAAGATAAAAATGTCATCTTCTTCGCACAAAAGCACTTCATCACCTAGGACTAACACAAGGAGCAGTCGACGGCATAACACACGTAACCAAGATCTGCTAGTTCCTCAACAGTTCCGTGTGGTATATATTCATCACGATGAGTATGTACCTGACTTTACCTTTATTCTCCATCAAGATGAACAACTGTGTTGGAGAGACTTGGAGGGTAACATAGAGTTGCCTTTAGACCGATCAATCCCCAACATGCTCCTTCGTGCTCTCACAAGAATAGGCATGCCACATTTATACGCAGAATATGTTGCATGCGATCATGACACAAGGGACTACCATCCAAAAAAAGCACAACGTCAAAGGGACTTGCAACAGGAGAGATATCATACATCCTCGAAGGGTAAATAGCCCCATAACGCTCCGCATGTCTTGAGTGAAATTGAGGGTGGTGAACCGGTTTCAACAGGTTCCCCACCTAATGATGTTCCCCCTCCTAACGATGGTCATGAGGTGGTGTATCAGAACTTCCACTCCATGGTTCACAACCCTAGTTATGATTCCCACGAACACGAAGTGTTCAATGAGGGAACACAAACACACAATAAGGATGGGCATTCTAATCGTAATCACACTCGGGGTCGAGACCACCTAAGAGAAGGTAGAAAACATTGTCATGGCAATGGTTCTCCTTCTTCTTCACCTTCATCATCACATTCACCCTCTCCTTCAATGTCTAGATGTAGTCATAAGGAACCTAACCGTGAGGATAAAGGTAAACAAAGTGAAAAACACTGACGAGACAGCCGAGAACGAAGATGAGGGCACTCTAAGAAATCACAGCATAAAAGAAGGGAGAGTAGGGAACCACGTAGACATCACAGACGCTATGAACGAGATGACCACGAAGAACCCCTACTTGCAACTAGAAGCATGTTGGATATAACGGAGGCCATAAGAGTTCCCACAAGGCAGCAAAACGATAGTAGGATCAAGAGGTTAGACATGAATAACATCCCATGATTTGAGGGGGGATACAACGCTGATCCTCAAAACCACCTACAAGCATTCCACGATGCATGCGGCTTGCAAAACATAGAAAATGAATGGCAAAAACTAAAGTTGTTCCCAAGGACACTAGTAAAAGAAGCGGAAAGCTGGTACCAGTCCTTAGAACCGGAATCCATTCGGAGGTGGAGTACAATGCTAGAACTATTTAATGATAAGTACCAAACATACTCTCGAGTGTCTAACCTACGAAAGCAAATCTAAGGATGGAAGCAGGAAAATCATGAACCCTTGGATGTTGCCATGGGCTATTATTATGCACTGTTACATCATTGCCCGGGCCATCGTTACTTGCAATGGAATCAACTACGCCATCTCGTAGATGGACTTAGGCATGAAACAAGGAGAACCATTGGAATGTATGCCCAAGAGAGATTATCAGATCTTAGGTCTCATCAAGTTCATAGATTGCTAGAGTAAGTAGCCAAGGAAGAAGGGGAGCTACATAAGAGAGAAAGTGCGAAAGAGTACAACCGAGATCCTTCCCTCTAAGAAAAGGGAATGAGATTCTATGAGGAGGAGGAAGAGTCACCACTCGAAGAGATGGTGAATAGGAAAACTTTGCTACTCCAAAAATTAACAACCAAAGTATCAACAAAGGTAGAACAGATGTGGGACTCCCTAGATAGTAGGTTTGAAACTATTCTTAAAATCGTAGAGGAGTCTAGGGAGCAGGGTAGTGACTATGACAAAAAGAAGAAGAGAGAAATGGACAATGCACGTAACAAAGGTAAGGGTAAAATGGCCATTTCAAAGAGGTTGTGTGTTCTGATACGAACAATGACAGTGGATGTGAGATATGCCAATACGACCATCCTAAGGGATGTTGCCCAGTAATCTCACATCTACAAGAGTCTGGGGTGTATGCACTCAACCCACGACTTAACAAATGGCAAGCACCCCGACGGTTACCTCATCCCCAAGGTAACCCAAGGTAGTTCTACCAACCTTTAATGTATTATCCAAGTGGAACTCTGCTACAACCTATTGAGCAACACCAATAGTGGCAATACCCACAGTCATGGGGGATGCCACCACCAAGGCAATAATACCACTACTGGCAACTGGATCCATATGGCTACTATGTGCAGCAACCAATCTCTCCACATGACTTTGTTGGTCACATGACACCACAACGTCACTACCAAGCTCAGGAGTATTATAGGACTCCTTCTCCTAGGGGAGATAACCCACAAACATACCATCCTTCAAATCCATCCGCGACTCTCACACAGATAGCTCCATTACCACCTGCTCCAGCAATGCAAGGGAAACTCCCCACTCAACCGCAACAACACAATGTCATGACAACTGTGCATCCTCAACCCGCAGTTGGTTCTGACAACCTTATGAAGAAAAGACCTTTCTTCAAAACCAATAGTTTGACCAAGGCCTCATAGCTACAAGCAGTTGAACCTTTGAATGCCTCTTCATCAATTAAGGCTTTAGGGCTTCTTTCAAACCAAACACCGATCTGAACGCATATGGTTATGTCAACACATGCTGTTACTGACTGGATTAAGGTGGGACACCTTCCCAAGAAATTCTTTGATCCTAGAAGCCCTCTAATCTATCTCCAAGTCACTAGGAATGAACCATGTAAAGTTCTTCTGAACTTAGGTTCCAGAGTCAACCTAATATCACAAGAGATATAAAAAGCCTAGAACTTGCCTCCATTAAGGAAGAGTAATATTCGACTAGAGTTGGCCGACCAATCCATCATTGTCCCCTTGGAACTAGTGGAGGACATCATTACCACTGTGTGTGGGTGGTCATATCCAACTAATTTCCTAGTGATACAAGTGAACAGTGGTAAAGGAGACTTCCCAATAATAATGGGAAGAGCGTGGCTAAGTACTATAGATGCATGCCTAGGAATTCGCAATCTTTCCCTAGAAATATCTAAGAAGAACACTTTTGGAAAGATAGAGAAGAAGAAAGTCCCATGCATTGCATACAGTGACACAAGGTGCCATTGTGTGCAAAGATCATGGGTTATGCAAAGTTTAGCATTGCCTGCATGCAATCAGTGTGTACAAGACATCAATATACAAAAGTGCCTATATGCAGTAGCCACATGACAAGAAGACACCCAGTGGTTGATGGCTGATCAAGAGAGCAACTCACTAACGTGCATGGAACTAATTGAGGGAATAACTGGTGCTTACATTGAAAGCATAGATACACTAGAGCAAGTACGTTGCCAACTTCCAAGCCTTAACCTTGAAAAAATCAACTGGGGGAAGCTAGAAATTCCTGAGAGATTTAAACAAGAGCCCCTAGATTTGAAACCATTGCCCATCGATCTGGAGTATATGACCCTCGAAAATGAAAAACCAGTGATCATCAACACAAGACTTATTTCCAAACAAAAAGAAAGACTGCTGAAAGTGATAAACAAGTGGTCAAAATCCTTTGCCTAGTGATACCCCAAGTTAATTGGAATAGATCCTAGAATATGCCAGCATAGGATTTACACTAACCCCTCCATGATACCTCGAAAACAACAGCAGAGGCAATTGAACCCAAAATTGAAGCAAATAGTAAAAGAAGAAATAGAATAACTTCTTAAGGCTGTGTTCATATATTCCATTGCTGATAGCGAATGGGTTAGCCCTCTAGTAATCATGCTTAAAAAAGGAGGCAAATGGAGGCTGTGTATAGATTTTAGGCTGCTGAACATGGCAACATTTAAGGATCACTTTTCGTTGCCATTCGTTAACCAAGTCTTAGACATCATAGCAGGGCATTGCTATTATAGTTTTCTGGATGGCTATAGTGGATACAACCAAATATGGATAGCCCCAAAAGATCAAGCCAAAACAACGTTCACCAGTCCTTGGGGAACATTTGCATATAAACAAATGTTGTTTGGCTTGTGCAATGCTCCTGCCACGTTTTAACGCCTAGTTCTGAGCATACTGCAACAACAGATAGGAAATGGAGTGGAAGTATTTATGGATAACTTCTCCACTTATGGAATAAGTTTTGATCAAGCCTTGGACCGATTAGAGCAAGTACTGAAAAGATGTGTAGAAACCAACTTAAGGCTCAACTGGCAGAAAAGCCATTTGATGGTCCAATAAGGCGTAGTACTTGGGCATAAGATTTCACATTCAGGAATAGAGGTAGACCTAGATAAAGTGAGGGTCATCCAAGGAATCACACGTCAATCAAAAACTGTCAAAGACATTCGATCATTCTTTGGACACACTGGCTATTATAGGAGGTTCATTGAGAACTTCTCCAAGGTTGCTAAACCGTTAGTAGAACTAACAAAGAAGGACGTACCATTCAAATGGACTAGGGAATGTGAATGAGCATTCCAAACTCTGAAATAAAAGCTTGTAGAAACTCCTATTCTACAAGCTCCTGACTAGTCCAAACCATTCCATATAATGACTGACATGTCCAATTATGCCTTAGGAGTTGTACTTACATAGTTAGATGACTAAAATGTCCTTACTACATCCACTGTGCAAGTAGGAGTATCACTGGTGCACAACTTAACTACACAACTATAGAAAAAGAATTAATGGCTGTAGTGTTTGCACTGGATAAGTTTAGGCACTATGTGTTAGGTTACAAAGTGTTCATCCATACGGATCATAGTGCAATCTAGTTCCTCATGAACAAGCCAACGGTTAGCCCTCGTATTATACGATGGCTGGTAATCCTACAGCAGTTTGATCTAATGATAATTGATCGAAAGGGCACCGAGAACATAGTTGCAGATCATTTATCTCAGTTGCAATGGGACAACAAAGAGGATGAATATGTAATGTTTGATCAGTTTCCTGATGAAGCCCTCTTTGCTAGTGTAGTGAATAACTAACTCATGGAAACAAATTGGTATAGTAGCATTCTCACCTATCTCCTTACCCAACAAACACAACAGGAGCTGGACTTTAGGAAGAAACAATAGTTTCTTCATAGAGCCAAGTACTTCATGGAGATCAACGGACAAATTTACAAAGTGTGTCCTGATGGCTTGGTTCGATGGTGCGTGCCTGAGGTGGACCAACTAAGAGTTCTCCAAGACGCTCATGAGGGTCCTTGTGGGGATCACTATGCAGGAGGACGAATGACTATTAAGATCCTACTTGCAGGATATTACTGGCCAACATTATTTTGGGACACCCATCGATTTGTCCAATCTTGTGAGCGTTGTCAATGTGATGAGGGAATGACTACTAGAATGGAGGGTCTGCAACAATGGATTCAACCTTTAGAACCCTTCGACATTTGGGGAATAGACTTTATGGGTCCCATTA
>MNCI01033398.1:10851-22900 GCA_015680685.1 Gnetum montanum
CCTACAACAAGTTTATGTATCAAGTGAAGGTCATTGAGTCACCTGAGCGAGAATTGAATCTTTCCACAGGTGAGATCACCACTGCCTCCTTTTCTCTGGGACCACCAAGATGGACAACCATTAAAAAGGAGAAAGCTACAAAATACGTTGCACCAAGTGAAATACATTCGGTAGATATCATAGAGGAGGAGTTCTAGCACCACCTTGGGCTCAGATTGGACTGCATACCCCCCAAGGTAGATGTGAGGCCATCTCGGGTTAGTCACTTTCCACGATGCAATAGTTTATGTTTTTCTAGCTTTTGTGTGCAACTCTAGTTGACTACTTCGTTTCTATGATGCAGGTCCTAGATGTAGAAGTAGGGCCCCTAGAGGGCGAAAATGATGATGCAGCAGAAGATGATGTAGAGGAAAATGATGCAGGGGATGATGACGCATGATAGCAAGGCTTTTGATTTTTGTATTTTTGTGAGACTATTGAAAAACTATTGCAAACATTGTCTAAGTGGAGTTTTGAATGAAAAGTGGATTTTGGCAAGATCAATGCTACTCTAGTTTATGTGTTTTGTATGTTATCTATGCGATTGGTTTCTATTTTTGGTGTTTTATTTTTAGGCCATTTCAGGCCATGGTACGACATAGTTTTAGGCCATTTCGAGCCATGGGATAGTAGTGTAGTTTTAGGCCATTTTGGGCCATGGGGTAATATAGTTTTAGGCCATTTCAGGCCATGTAGGTAAACATAGGATATGCTAATGGTTTAGAGAAAAGCTAATTGGTGTACCTAGCGTAGATGGATGGATGCAAAGAAAAAGGCAGTAAATGCACAAAGGATGCCAACTAGGTAGGAAGCAATGGGGTTGCTACGGTATGCGTAACTACTTCCTGACCCAGCACGGGTTTGGTGAGGTATAGGGCTGAGATGTTTTGCCAGGGCATTTGTCTACATCGTTGTCCTCCGCTTGGAAGGGCAACTTAGTCCATGCATCTTTGTTTTTTGAGCCGGTGTGTTGGGTTGACTCTTTCGCTAAACCATTTGTATCTATAGAGACAAGCATCTTGTTCTCAGAGGTTATGACCTCCGAGCTCTATTCCATATCTACGTTATTAATTGCTTGCATTGCCACCTCGTCATTATGGATTACCACCTCATTGCCTACATAGGATAGGTGGATCTCCTGATGTATGGGTGAAGAGACAGCCCTAAGTTGCGCTAACCATGACCTCCTTAAAGCATCTTTTATTATTTTGGATGGCATGTTGCACTTCATCACTCCACCAACATGTCTCCTTTGGGATGTATTTTTTATCTTTTGTTTTACCAAATTCCAATTTTCTAAATGCAACTTTCCATTTGGCCCCAAATTAAGTTTATAGAACAATCCTAATTCTAAATGCCTTCATGAAGTAATTATTCTCTAAATAAGGTAATGCTATCTTCTTTCAAATTTCACCATTTTATGAATTTAGTCCCTTTTCTCATGCTACCTTTAAAGCTTTGTATAGCAAAATTCTCGATCATTAGTCAATGCTAAGTTGCAAGGAACTCTTTAGGTATGATCTTGTAGTCTTTGCACATTGCTAAGTATCTCTTGTGTAGCAAAAAATAATCAATTTGTGTTTTATCCATACCAACGGCAAGTACCAACTCTGCTAACCGCCTGCATTTTCCACACAATGGGAACCGTAGACCATCTCCAGCAACACCACGTTGGAGCTAAAAAGGTCCGCCTATGCTATCATTCCCTCGCTGTAAAGCTATTCTGGCACCATGATTGCAACAAATGTAGTTGCTACAATTCACGTACAAGTGGGGCACCCATTTTGCCTCTGTCTCCAAAAATTTCTCTGGAATGAATCGTAGGCACTCCGGCCAAACCTCCATATCACATTGAATTGCCCATGCTTTGATGAAAACGTGCACTCACTGAGGAATTCTGTAGCCAGCCCCCACCGTATCCTCTAGAGTTTCGAAATCACCAGCTATGTCCTTGACGTGCTGGTGCATGAGAAAGTTCTCCACCAACCTCAGCATGAGCTCGACATCATAGGTGTAGTGGCCAGCGACGGAGGATTTGTCGTCTATCAGCAATAGTAGATCTGGAAACGACAATATGGAGGCCACCCTTGTATTCATGTTGATGCTGATGCTGCCTGATACTGTTGCAGAACACTGAAATCCGCAGGTCCACCATGTTTTATTTCACCATGATTTTCTGCTAGATGGTTGCAACATTTGCTGCATAACATCCTTCCAATTTTGCACAATTTGGCCGTTGCCTATAGAAACCTGCGGAGGCTGGCCTGACGGTTTTAGAGAAGAACCTATCACTCAGTTTTCTGAAAGTATGTGTTTGCAGCGATTTTGTTGGGCATGCCACCATTGTTGCAGAGTGAAAGGCTGAGTTAACAATGACTTTGATGTGCATGCCGCCATTATTGCCTGGTGGAAGGCTGAGTAGACTCTGGAAACTAAAAGG
Source organism: Gnetum montanum (assembly GCA_015680685.1). Classification (NCBI taxonomy): domain Eukaryota; kingdom Viridiplantae; phylum Streptophyta; class Gnetopsida; order Gnetales; family Gnetaceae; genus Gnetum; species Gnetum montanum. The sequence continues at coordinate 13,331 of MNCI01033398.1, forward strand.
AGGAATGAACGTTCCCTACGAGTTTCTAACTTTGCAATTTAAAACATACAACGAGTTTCCTATGTATGTTTTTTGACATACATAGGAATTTGGTTTTAATGATCGATACCATACTTTTGCTTAGTCAACAAGTGTGATAGGGAAGAGCTTGAGTTTTTCCAAACTGTTGTCAATGTTATTCCATGTGCAAGCATCGTAGAAGGCTAGTGAATGTTGATGTGGATCTAAGTCATAGCCTCCTAAAAATTTTGGAAAGTTATTTAAATTGAGCCTGGGCAGTCGGCTCTCTTTACGATGCCTACGTGAGATTCAAACAGCCTCTTGTATTTTCATTAAGCTTTTAGTGGCCAATGGGGGTTCATCATCATTGGGTAAGTTAGGCTTCCGTGTGTTGTGATGATGTTTTTTTTGTTCATGCTTATGGGAGACTCCCACTTCAGGTTGTATACTTCGATCTTCATTGTTATATAGTTCGTTGGTTCTCCAATAACTTCCTCACTAAGTGTGGCGTTACTATTATGTTGTAGGAGAGGCATTGTTGTGAAGTTGTGTGTGAATTTAAATGTGACTTTTTATAATTACTTCTTTCTAAGAGATATATCGTTAAGTTCTTATACAATGACCTTGTATGATATAACTAACCTAGATAACTAGCACCATCCCCGGCAACGACGCCAATGATAAGTGGTGAGGTACCCCTACACTGAACCATATGAAATGAGAGTCACATGCACGATTTGGTCAAACTCCGCAGATGGACTAGTTGTGGCACCTAGACAGTTATCCTTAGGTCGCAGTTCACTATCTTCCGACTTGGATTAGTATTATATTTGTCACATATGGTTTAGTCCAGATGAGGTGTATGATGTGTTTTCTAATCTATGCTACTCCTGAAGGCAATGGAAAAGAATATTAACTAAGCTAAGCTAGGAGGAAAAGGGTAAGAAAATATAATCTAGCCTAAGTGCAATGAGCAACCTATTCCTTGATCAACCATACACATCTTGGACCTCATGCACGACTACCACTGGGACTACCAAGCATAGATCCTAGGTACGCCATTGGGATTACCAAGCGTAGATCCTAGATACGCCACTGGGTTACCAAGCGTAGATCCTAGCTACACCACTAGGCTACCAAGCAGTCACACTTAAATGCTCGTAATCAAGTTGTACTTGTTCTGTGTTCTAGGAGTTTAAGGGTGAGAGAGAAAATAGTAAATAACATAAATAAATAATAGATAAATAAATAACAAAGTGAATGTTGCAATGATGAAGCAATCTCGATCTTTATTACTGGTCATGTGCGTGTCCAAGTACGGCACACTTGAATAAAGACACCGTACAATTACATTCACCACACTGCGGGCAGACACGGGAAAAAAATCTAACTCTAGAGGGATCAAACTACCAGAGCTTCGCTATTTCTAATTGGGATCAGAAAAAAGGGAGAGCCGCCTCTTATTTATAGATATGGCAGCGCACTGCGATATCGTGTTGGCTACGATATCGCGTACGAGATATCGTGGCCCATGCGATATCGTAGCTACTGATACAACAATGCTGTGATATCATGGCTATGATATCACAGCTACAATATCATAGCCAAAAAATTTATGACTCATCAGAAGGTATGGCTTCTACATAGTGGGAGAAAGAATCCCAATGGTATGAAGGGTAAAATGATCAATCCATCAAACATTGGAATTTGATGAAATACAAGTTGAGAAGAAAATTTGAACAATTTAATCAGAGGAAAGAGACAAATCCTAAAGTTGAAATTCCTAAGGGAAGGTAACAAAGATATTAAGAAATTTTACCTGAAATTTTAGAAACTATTCCATCAAGATAAGATAAACTAGGAGGAGTACAAATAGGCTTCAATATTTCCTAGGGCTCTAAAATTGGAATATTAGCAGGAGTTTTCATTTTATGAGCCACGAAATTATGATGAGGCTTATGACTTAGAACTCAAGGAAGAAAAGAAACCAAGTAGATTTAGAAACAATGGCAAAAAAGCTTTCAGGGAAAAGAATAAGGGATCCAAATCAAAGAAGGAATTCAAGTCCAAATATAAAAACAAAGATGGTAGTTATGACAAGAAGGCAAAAAAGAATGATAAGAAAAGCAAAGCAAAGAATGACCAAGGTAAGGAACTTAATGATGAAGGAAGTAGCTTATCTAAGACTTATGCTTCAAGTATGGAGAATGGGAACACAAGAAATGACAATGCTCACTTCCGATGAAGTGTATTTTGTTTGGTTCTGATATCAAATATCCAATATCAAATACCTAATATTAGGGTCCAAGAAGTGATTTTGGATATCCAATATCATGGAATGCATATTGACCTATCATTATAACACTTGGGCTCACAGTTTGAACATTTTTTTACCAATAGAGTAGCCAAACTCTTGGGCTTTTATTCTGTAGTCTTAGAGAACAGTTAGTGAGTGTTTGTAGTATGGATCTAAGTTAGTTATATGACATCTTATTTAAGTGGCAATGTACCTAGGCACAATCCATGAATGACAATAAGATTCTTATTCATTGTAGCACTTTGACTTAGATTAGATTTACTTTCCATGCAATTTACTTCTTATGTACTTAATTAATATGTATGTTTCCATGCACATTAATGAATTGGCATAATGAGTGCAACCAATTCTGAGCATAAATATGTATTGCTTGGTAATCCTAGCAACATTATTGCTTGGTTCACCTAGTAGCATAGTGCTTGGTAATCCCAATAGTGAATACATGGGTTTAGGACATGTATAGCAAGCTGGGAACAAACACTCATCACTTGTAGGCTAGTTTAGACTTTACTTTCCATTGTTAATTAGATTAAATAATTCATTTATCTATTATCATTAGGAGTAGCATAAGGTTGCAACAACATCAATTATCATATGCCTCACTTTGGACTAAATCATATGTGACAAAGCTAGCACTAGTCCAATTGGGAAGATAGTGAACTATGATCAAGGCATAATGAGCTAGATGTTACAACTAGTCCCATCCATGGAATTTGACTAGATTGTGTGTGAATGATTGTGATTCATATGGTTGGGTGTAAGGGGTAGCTACCGCTCATCATTAGAACCATTATCGGGGATGGTGCTAGCTATCTAGATTAGTTATACGATACACAATCATTGTAGATGCATTAATGATTTATCTTTTAGGAAATATTAAATCACACACATCATTATCTAGCAACAATGTCTCTTTCACATGGAAGTGATAATGCATCGTATGAAGAGAACATTCATTAGAGAACTAATGAGATATATATTTAAGAAAACTGGAGTGATTAACCCCAAATAAGGGTTTCATATGTCCATGACCACCCTTACTACACTCAAGGACTACATTCATCTAAGATGGACAGTCCTAGAGGAGATGGATTAAGTCTGAGATCAAGGAGGATGTCAAGGCCTAAGACCTTCTCAAAACCTAGGAAAGATAAATCAAGGAACAATTGGGAGAACTATAGAAGCCATGACAATTTTCTCAGTTCTCATCTTCCTCCTCCTCTTAAACATCTAGTTTTGATGAAGATGAATGTAGGTATAGAGATAGAGCTTCACTATGGGGTCGAGATAAAGATAGAAATTAAAACTAAGGGCAAAATCAAAGACATCAAAATAAGCATAGACAAGATTGTCACAATTAGACAAATAGAAATAGAAATTTTTACCATGACATGTCTGATGATGGTGAACCCTTGTTGGCCACTATGAGCATGATGTAGATTATAGAGGTAGTTAAAATACCTCATAGGCATCAAAGAAAAAGTTACATCAAAATGCTTGATATGAATAACATTCCTAAATTTGTAGGAGGCTATAATTCTAATCCACAACATCATTTACAAGCCTTCCATGATGCCTACGTATTATAGAACATTAAAAGTGAGTGGAAAAAGCTTAAGCTCTTTCCTAGGACACTAATAGACAAAGCCAAAGTGTGGTATAGATCATTGAAACCAAATTCAATCCATCGGTGGTCCATAATGCTGGAACTCTTCAACGAGAAATACCAAACCTATGTAAGAGTGTTCAACCTAAGGAAGCGAATTCAAGGATGGAAACAAAAAAGAAACATAAACCTTTGATGTGCCCTTGGATAGATGCTATTCACTACTACATAGATGCAACTTTTCCACATCATAGATGGGCTTTGTATTGAAATGAAAGAGACCCTTGGGATTTATGCTCATGGTTGATTATATGAATTAAAAGACCATCAGATACAAAGGCTAATCAAGTGGATGGCAAAAGAAGAAGGATAGCTATGTAAACGAGAGAATGTAGAGGAATATGACTAGGACCCAACTCTTCAAAAGAAAAGTGTCCATATCTATGATGAGGAAAAAGAGGCAGTTCTCAATGAGGTGATTTCACAATGAACCTTGTTAATACAAAAGTATATCGATGAGCTTGAAGTAAGGATAGATAAGATGTGGGAGTTGATGAATGATAAAGTTACAACTTATGTAAAAATTGTAGAGAAGAGGATAACACAACAAGAATCAAGTGATCAAAACAAGAAGAGGAAAACAAACTAAGAAATAGGTAGGAACATTTATTGGCAAAATGGAAAAATGGATGTAAAAGAAGAGGCTATAAACTCAACCACAGAAGAAGATGATGGATTTGAAATTGCCTATATGACCATCCAAAGGGCTATTGCCCAATCATGTTACATCTACATGAGTATTAGGCTTTTGCTTTGAATCCCAACTTTATACAAAAGCAAATGTCTAGGAAATTATCTTTCTCACAAGGTAATTTTACATAGTTCTACAACCAAACGTACTATCCTAATGGGACTTTTTACCAACCTTAACACTATCATCAAAAGTAGTGGAAAAACCCACAATTGTGGGGAAGGCCATCATCAAACCAAAATTACCCTTATTGCCAGCCAAATTTGTATGGATATTATGTTCAACAACCTATTTCCCTGACTAATTCCACTTTCTCTACCTTGAATCATTACTACCACTGTCTCGAGTATCACCAACCTGCAACATCTTCTAAAGGATCACCATCTCATGCCTCTCATCCTTCATCATATCCTCAATATTCTCATACTTCCCTCCACCATATGTCATCACCAACAACACAGGAAGGTTCAACGTCACAACATTAATGAAAGAATGTCACTTGTGCTGTGAACATACACAGAAATGATACTGCAAGTAGATCTCAACCAAAACCTTGGAAACATCCTTTCTTTAGGATAATTTCCTCACATGGCCACAAAACTTGTGGACCTACTAGCACATCAAAACTAGCACAAAGCCAATCTAGTGCAACACCCTTCCTTTCTTGAACAATGTCTCCTAATCATATACAAAAGCCAACAACCATCACCATTCCAACACAAGGCATAAATGATAAACTTATCATTGTAAAGAGATAAAAAAATTCATGCACCACTAATGAACAGTGTTTTGCCTAACTTCAATATCGGATACACAATATCGGAGCCTTGATATAAGGTACACGATATCAGGCCCCAACATGCGATGTCGGATATCCAATATCGCGGGGTATGTGCTAGTCTATAAATATAGCACTTGAACACACAATTTCCATATAGTTTTTGTCATAGCATAGCAAAGCTCTTGCAGTTTGTTTTCTCTAGAGTTAGAATATTTTCCAAAGTGCCCACAACAAGAGTCATTGAGTATATGCATCTTTATTCAAGCACTATTGTACTTGAGCACATCAATGTGTGTGAAAATAAAGACAAGCTTTCTAGTCAAACCTTGTAGCACCTTGGCTAGCTTAAATATTTTATTTATGCATTCAATGTTTCATGCAATTTCCACAAACCTTGCTACATAAGTGCATACTTAGTAACTAAGATCACATTGTTATTCTGCAAGAAAGAATACATATGTCTCTCTTGCTACCTAGTAACACCTACATTTAATCAAGATCACCTGAATAACTATTTTTTTCCATTAAAATACATAATAATAATAATAATAATAATCGGGCTTGTAACTCCTTGCTTGCTTAAACAAGATTCAATTTACTTGTTCAACTTGCTATAAAAGAAGCATATACATGCACGTTATTCAACCATTACCTTCATACCATTTACGCATCTAGAAACTTTTCTTTTAAGCATTTTATGAGAAAATTACCTTCCACAAGACGGCATACTTGTAAAACTTCCGCGTGCAAACAAAGCAAATCCGTTATGTCATGCATGAATCATGCTCTTGTTTTTTTCGGTTGCAATAGTACATCCATACCTTTCATCACTGCCTGCAGACTGAGTTAGCTTTTGATTAGGATTCTGAGATATGTCGAGGCTGCTCTTCTCAACCAGTAAACTTTGATGCCTTGTTTCCATAGCAACAATAGAGCAGTAGCAACTACATACAGAAGAGACTAAATTTATGCACCTCAGTCCTCACTGAAAGAAAATGAATGCCCGATAATAAAATAAAAACATAACAAATACGGACTTCAGTGATTTCATCCCGTGTTAATGGAGACTCTTCTTTCTAACATATTTCAAGATTGACAAATTGATCTCCGGCCACACTGAACAGGGCTCGTGGCAAGCAAATGCACCAATATACTGGAAGACAGTAAGAAAGCTGAACAAACGCTCTAAGATCACCAAAAAAATCAGACAGCATGGCAAAATGTTCTGTAACATGTTTTGAATATTGAAAGCATGCCGATGCATTTATACGCACATTTAAGTATAACTCCTTTCCATTTCATTAATTTAGAAGAATAAACGAAGAATTTCAGCAAATAAACTTTTCCAACAAAGCACAAAGCTAGCTCACAAAATGTGCAAAATATGTCAGCGTATGTATTTAGAAATATCCTTTCTCACCTTCTTTAATAATTTGGTAGTTCTCAGATACGATATTAGCAATTTCCATTATATTCTGTCACAGGTGAAAATAAAATAAATAAATCATGTATAAATTGGATTAAGAGGCTAATGTGAAAGTGCCTTATCATAGGCCCCGGATTAACTGGGATGTTGAATCCCATTTCCGTTATTTAATCTGCTCTCTCATATTTTAACATGGTATTAGAGTATGGTTTTTTATGTTTCTCTGGTGCTTCCACTGTTTCTCTGCCTCAAGCATGGAAAAGTGGGTGTTGCAGGAATCATTTTTCACACCACTAGGGACTACTTCACATTTTTTTGTGTTTATTTTGCTATGGCGATGTGTGTTTTTGCTTGTTGATATTATGACATTCAAGCAAGTTCCAATTCTTTCTTGTAACAAAGATCATTTCATGGTTGCCTATTTTTTATCAGGTTTTGGTGTTGGGCTATTATTTGATTACTGCTATTTAAAAGCATCAATTATTATTTTAGCAATTATTTCATCACTGCTTCATTGATCACTTCACCATCTTCTATTGCCTTAGCTGTAAATGTAACTGTGATTTTGGCATTACCACCAGTTGATGACATCATCTCTCATGCTGAGCATGGGGCCATTGTTACTTAGTCTACCTGCCAAGATAGAGTTTCTCAATTCAAGGCCATTATTCTTTTGTCAAAATATTTATATGAGCAGTAGTCATGAATGATAGGTTTGGATCCAATGAATATCATTTAATTAGTGTTATTGTTGGTATTACAAATAGAATGTCATTTCAGCAGTTTCCATAATGAATATAAGAGCGGGGGGCCATTAATATATGCTGTTAAAAAAAAAAAAAATGAAGAATTGAGGATCTATTGAAAGGTTAACATGGTGTATGATGCATGCCAAGTACAGCAATTAGAGTAGTAAGAGCTGCCGTAAGAAATCAGATTATCGTATTACAGGTTAACATATAGTATATGGAACGCGAGTTGAGATGAATTGGTAACAAAAGGAAACAATAACGGGTGATAACTACAAATATGCAAAATTCATTTTACAGAAAATTCCTTGCCGTGCATTCAAATGCATTGTCCTCTTACGGCAAATATATATGTACGTGCCAAGAGTGAAGTTATCAAATTCATAAAAACGGTCGGTGTTCATGCCAGTTAATTTCCGTGCGTCTGAACCTTGAAATTAATACAATTATCGGTTATTACCGACTTCACCAAAATAGCTTTAGGATTTCAAAACAATGATTATGTTGGAAATTAACCGATGAGTTTATTACTACTCAAAACAATCAAACGGTAAAAGGGAGGCCTGGGCCGTGCAACTGGGAAATCTCATCAATCTCTTCCTCCTTAAGTGCATCCAACGCCACCATGGCTGCGTTTTTCTCAGCCTGCTTCTTGGTTTGGGAAGCCTCCCCGATGAACATTCATCCTGCAGCTTTAATTGTACACGTAAACGTGGGCAGATGTCCTGGTGTGGTGGTATACGTTGGTGGTGGCAGTACATCCTTGATCGCTATTTCCTGCAATAGATTCTTGCTCATACCTGAGAGATGAGATCATCTCTGAGGGTTTTCTTTCCGTGACTTCCTGCAGTGCCTCCTCCGCGGCAGTCTCTTCCATGCACCGCAGTGTGCTGAAATACAGCGGACTTGAGTACGTTCTCCCCTCGAAGCTCTCCACTGCCTTGAAGGGTGGATTGTGATCCGGACAGTCTCGCCTATAGTAAATTAGTAAAGTAATATGACGATAGGTCTAGACCGTACTTCTGTGCCAATTCCTGCAACATGATTGGCGTCAGGGGAAAAGGGCGATGGTGAGTTAATGAAACGAGCTTGGTCATGCGCAGTGCTGCCTGTTTCGTTCCTAGGGCATTGCATGTGTTACCACTCCGTTCTTTCTTCTCGTTTTCTTCAGGTAAAGTGAATAAAAGCAGTAACGGTGGTCTGTGGCGCGCATGTTTATCACTGGAAATTGCCATTTTGCCAGCTCCATTTTAATTTTTTTTCGAAACTTTTATGTCATTTTACGTTTTAAAGTTTTAGAAACATTCCAGTAAGCCTGCAACTTGCTCAACGATGGCCGGAAGAAGTGAAATTCACCGGCGCTAAATAGAAGTTGCAGGAATTCCTTAGCTGACTGGGTGATTCCAGCGTTAAAACACAAATAGAAGTTGTAGGGAATCTGCAACTTTCCCTGTACTGCTTCAGCTGCAAGCAAGGCATGCTTGGCCAACCCCGAAGTAGCGGAGTTGCCATGCTCACAAAACGGATGTTTCAGGGAATGTGCTGGCAGCAACCGATGTCCTGTGGAACATGCGCGCTGCTATGGTCTGGCTACTGGACCTGTTAGAGGAAATATGCGTTAATTGTTAGTTTCCGGGTTTCATTGCTCTGCCATCATGGTAGGTTAGTCGGCATGGTCGGTGCTGCCCTGCAGTTGCTGACTTTTAAGAGGGCATGGTTGCAAGCAACAGGAACAACTGAAGCAGGTGAGGCTTGGGCCTACAGGGTGCTGTTGCTGCTGATGGCGCGTGCACGGTGGATGCTGCATTCATGCCGGTGGATGTTGTTGCGTATGTTGCTGCTAGCATTAGTGATGGTGGCGTTTGCATGTGATGATCTGGCGCAAGATTTCCTCGGATCATGGGATCTGTATTTTACAGATTGTAGTTGTTGTGTTAAAC
>MNCI01033399.1:0-12209 GCA_015680685.1 Gnetum montanum
AAATATTTTGGTTTCCCATACATTTATTATTTTTTTAAACATTCTTAGCATGTACTTTAAAGCATATTTCTTATGCATCAAGTATTTAAACATTTAATCATAATATATATATATATCAGGCCAACAATTTTATTATTATTCCAGTTAGTCACTTCCATCACAATCCAATCTTAATAGCAAAGCACACACACAACCTCACAACAAAATATGCACAAAAACACACAAAAAGACTATTATAGTCATTAACATGAAAACTCAAGGAGAAGTGGTTTGTTACAGTTAGGGCCAAAATAGTTTACATTTGCTCATCAACTGAAAAATAAATTAAAATACTTGGACTTTGTGTACATTTTTCTTCATCTGTGTAGAGCATTGGACACTACTTGTTAATAGGAATAAGCTAAAATTATTGAGTGGTGTTCTATAGTCGATTGCTCGGAGATTAGCTAGCTGGTGAGGAAAGCATTAGCATGGTTATAAGATTATAGCTAATTTGTAGCTATCTTTAATCTATTCTACTATATGGATAGCAATTTAAAAAGTACGGGCATGGATGAGAAATCACTACATGAAATCTCAAGATGGTAAGGATTAGGTATGGGAAAATAAACATTGTTACAAAGTGGCAAAGGCTTATGATACTTTATGCATAGGCCAAGTGAATAAAGGAACTATCCGTTTGGAGGAAGCAGATCTAATCTTTAAATTTTAAGTTTCTTTGAATTGACTTGAAGAGGAAGAATTTTAATAGTAGTTAATTTGTTGAGGCAAGGATGGATGATGGTGAATAGATATTGTTTCTACAAAAATTTTTGTAAAGATGGTAATTATATCTTTATACACTACTCTGCAATTACTCATACCTGGAACAGATTTTGGAAGGGTACAAATCAACATTTTATTATACCAAATCTTTACAGGATTTTGTGGTAGCTTGGGCTTGGATTGGTTGAACTTGATGACTTAACAAAATCTGGAGTGCTTTGCTAGCACATGTTATCTTTCAAATCTAGAAGGACAAAAATCAAAAAAACTATTGAAAGGATAGAAATCAATCCGGATAGAGTATGGTGGCTAGCAGTTAAAAATTGGGAGAATGGGATAGATAATATGGAACTTGACCAGCCAAGTCTGTCTTACACAGTTTTAATTTTTATTTTCTGAGGCTAGGATTAGATTAGTGGCTTGATATGATTATTTTATGTTTTTATAAAATTTGATCCTCTCATCCTGTTTATTATTAGGATCCCCAAAATAATCTCATTGTATTTGAAGTTTTATTTTACTAATTTACTTTCTTTTTACGTGTTCAAAAGAAAATGTCTTGAGACAAGCTTTTGAGGTTATATTCTAGACTTTGGTCACTCTGTATGTAATTCTTGTCATTGGTAGATGATGATGACTATTGCATTTTGAAAAGAAAATGAGGATCTTTGTAACTGATTTTGACGTTGTTACAAATTTCCTTGTTTGGTCAGCCAGTTTAGGTTTGCCGGGGATAAGGTTAGAACATAATAGTAGATCTTTTCAAACAAAAGTTCATATTCAGTTAAGGAACTCTTATGAAAAATCACCAAACTTGTATGGAGGAATGTGATCAAGAAATGATGGAACAGTGGTGTTGTATGGGGACAACCGTTAGGTGCTGTGTGTTAATTGATGATTTTTCCAACCATTCTCTGTTTAATATGAATATATATATCATCAGGATGTTTGAGTATTGTTTTTTCACCAGTATTTTTTTTCATGGGTTGTTCTATCTTTAGAACTCACCTTTTATTAGTTTGGAATTAATAATCATAAAAAAATATTGTCATTAGATGATTAAAGATAGCATTTTGGTTTTTTGAAATTTTTAGTATGATCTAAAAATAGAAGTTGGTTGGCATAATTATAATTAAAATTTAATGGTATATTTCAAAACATTTTGATTAATAAACTTTTTAAAATTTAGTTGCTCTTATATCAATAAAAGTGTTGTATAAGACACTATATAATATGCCTTTATGATCTAGTTCAGTTTCTGATGTTTGACAGAAGAGACTGCCTTGATGAATTTTTATTGTACATCTTATAGTATTTCCTGAGCTTGCAAGAGCTAATTGTTAATATTACTAATCACTGGCAATTTTTACTGAATGATAGATCATGCCTACACCGAGTTGTATTATCCGGCATGGAGCGATATTCGGTAAGAAAAGAACAATTTGTTCTGCACGTAATTAAGTTTGATGTGTTAAATGGCTTTATGGAAATAGCTGTGTGTCAAGATACGTGGAAAGAATAATTTGCTTGAACCTTATCCATTTGTCTTTTGTTTCTAATTTTCAACAGCATTGCTAACACACGTGAGACTCTTGGAAATTTGGTTGACCTTTTGAAGTATATGGATGATTTAGCTATAGTTTCTTGACTAGCTGTAATGCCAACCAGAACTTGCTATGGTTCAAGTGGGATATGGGAAATTGAACATTGAACCCAATGGCTATAAGAAGACAAATTTAACCATTAAATTAATATTCATCTATAAGTGAAATCATGGTCCTTTGGTTATTAGGTGAATTCATGACAAAACAAAACCATTTTTAGCTGAAACAGTAAAACATAAATGCTTGCAAGCAGTTTCTATGTATGCAAAAAATAAAAAAATTATAAGAACCCAAACTGGAGTCTACCCTAGGGTTTCAAGAATTTTTTTTGCTATGGAAAGATAAAAGAATATGCTACATGAATCCTGTAAAGTTGTGTATCCCATACTTCTATTAGTAAAGTCTATGGTTATTGTTACATCATCATCATCATCATTATTTTAGCAAGGTGGACTATGTCAGTAAAGCAATTAGAAGCCATACTCGACATTAGAGGAGCAAGCATCCATCTAGTGTTTTTATCATTTTTCACAGAAGAAGAAATTTCAAAATGGAAGGAACAAGGGCATCATTATGTCTACATCGGACAAATCGATATTATGGTAAGCCCTAAGTTCAATTATGATCTGAATGCTGAATTTGTAGTTACTTTACTAGGTAGTAGAATAATTGGGGATGGAATAAGGGATGATGCAGACCTAGTTTGGGAAATGTCAAAGATCCATCAATTTGAAGGGACATTAAATGTTGATGTGTTGTGTTCCATCCAACCAAATTTTCAGTTATCCTTATTTGATGAACATATAACTTCTACTTTATTGTTATGTATTGAGATTCATGGAGTTAGAATGTTTCCTAGATTAGTTTATGCTGCAATAGGTGCTTGGGCTATGTTTTAGTTAACAAATACTATTATATTCATGAATCATAAGTTAAAGTGGGGTGTGAAGTTCCTTGTTGGTAGTAAACATCTATTAGAATGTGGAAGGTCTATTGATTTTGAAGGATACACAAGGGTTTCCAAAAATTCAGACATATCTACGGGATCAAAACTTTTAGAAGACCTCCAGGCAATAGAAAAGATGGAGTAGATATCCAATCCAACAGTTTGGAAGATCAACAATAACAGACTTAGTAGCCCTACCACCAGTTTTATCTCCAGTAAAGTATGACGAAGGTTCAAGTTCTAAGAAGCTTAAAGAAGCAAAGGAGTCTCCAAACTATGATTGCAAAGGAGCCATTTTTATGTTCCAGTCTAGAGAAGTTAAAGGAAGAAAGTTGATAAAAGGAGGAAAATGGGCCCCAAAGGGTTCATACTATACTACTGCTTCAGATGATACAATCCTAGAGACAAGAGCGGATTGTAGTTATTTGCTAGAACACAATGTGGATTCTCTTCAAAACCAAAAAGAAGAGGTAAGACAGTTGAACTATTTATTAAGTTGGTCAAGTTATTGAGTGACAATCTAAATAACTTAGAAGAAAAAGTAGATGAAGTTTTAAGACGTATGAATATTTATGAAGACGTGGTTAGTCAAAACAGAAAATTAGAAAAAGAAAAGAAAAAAGATCCTTAAGGATGTGTTTAGGCAAGAAAATTAGTTGAAAGCAATTCCTGTAGATAAATAGAAGATTAGAGAACAAGAAGAAAAAGAAAAAATGGTGATCTCTGAGGTCAATGAGATCAAAGAGGAGATAGTAAAGCTCAGAAAAGAAAAGGCACTGAAGCAAGCCATCAAAGATGAAGAGGAATTAGAAGTAGACACCAAAGAAGAAAATCCATTTGATAAAAGCTATCAAGGAAGAATCATGATGTCATATCCCACCAAATATGAAATACCTCCATCCTTTGCTGCTCTGAAGGATATGACATGTACATTAGTTCCATTACTAGATATTGATTATTTACCACATAGAGAGGTATTGCATGTTATCAGACTCTAGATATATCAATTGAAGGTAGTGAAAATGTGCTAAAACTTGATGAAAAGACAACCATGTTAGCCAAATTATCTAGAACTGCTGGAATAATTAGACATTGGTGGAAGAGCACCTCTCAAGAAGCACAAAATTAGGTATTGGATAGTGGTTTTCAAGCATTGTTTGTTACAATGATTACTGAATTTACTATTGATCTCTTTGCCGATCTAAGATTACAAGATAGGTTGCTACTAAGTCAAAGAAGGCTATATAGATTAGAAGATTTTAAACAATACTGTGCTAATTATAAGAAAGAAGTATATAGGCTTGCATTGCATCGAGATCCTTTGACATCCTATATGTTTCTAGGATCATTACCAAAGAAAGGATAAATGGTGTTCCACAAAGTTGTGCAGAGTGGTCTAAATTTGTCTCCTATGTATTTTGTTGATATCATTCATATGACTAGATAAGAATTACAACATGCTTGTCTATAGATTGGTCTAACAAAGCTATTGCCATCACCAAAAGCTTGTGCTAATTTAGATGGAACGGTAGATAATTTTGGAAAGAGACCTCAGGCACCTTCAATGTTAACATACCATAGAAAGATAGCTAACAAGAAACCTAAACATAGAAGCAGATGTAGGTGAAGTTATCCAATGCGGCCAAGAAAGTTTAGACCAAATAGATACATGAGAAGAAGAAAACCTAATGCTAGAAAGTCCAAGACCATTTGTTGTTACAATTGCAAGGAGCAAGGAAATTATGCCTATGAATGTCCAAAGAAGAATAATAAGACGCCACCAAAAGTAAAAGCATTTTCCCAAGAATATGAAAATGAGTGGGAACCTATTGAAAGAGCTGAACAATTTGAAGAATGTCTTTAAAATGAAGAAAAGATATATCAGTTCCAATTTGCAAGTGACATTGAATTAGAATCAATAGATTTAGAAGAGGATTTCATTCCGTTTAAAATGGCAAAAGGGGGTTGGATTTTAGAATCAAAAAGTGAAGATCAAAGTGAAGATTGCAATTTTGAAGAATTAGTTGAGCTAGGAGCCTTTATGGATGAAGAAGAAGAAAAAGGAAGTCAAACTTCAGTAGAAGAAGAATTCTCATCAGCCAATAGCTTTACTAACCCATTTGCCATGTAGGTTACAAGTGAGGTAGGTCCAAGCGGAAGTAGTATTTGGGGAGATGATGAAAACAAGCAAACTTCCAATTTTTGCTTTGAACATCTAGCCTTGTTATCAGAAGACGTCTTTAATAGTTCATTGTTCTTAGACATAGCCCTAGTTACTTCAAAAGTCCCAAGCAAGTTCAACATCACACCCTATGAGAAAAAGTTCAAGCCAAAGTACAGACCACTAGGCGAAAGACCAATAAAATCAAACTTACTAAGAGGAGTAATGCACTAGATCAAGAAGACAATCTTAGAGGTATCTTTATTGCTCATTCCTGTTAAAATAGTTGTAGATGGCAAAATAAAATGGAGGAAGTTTACTACATTCATATATATTGGAGCCACATTGAATTTTGCACATCAAAAGGTCATGGAGAATTGGGTAGAGTTAGCAAGGCCATTTAGAATGACTCCATGAATGGAATGAGGCATTTAAATAAGTTTGCTTTAGACATCCTAATAAGAATAAGTGAAACTCTGATTGGAGAAACAAATTTTGTCTAGATTAGTGATGGAGGATTTGATATTGGTCTAGGAGCAAATTTTATGGAACATTTTTTTCCATATACAATGGGAAAAGGAATTAATTGTGATAACCATTGGAGATATAAAACTTATAGTTCCTAGAATTCCACCTGAATTAGGCAAAGCTTAGTTTGAACAAACAAAGCTTAGTTTGAACAAACAAGGATCTACACAGACAATCTTTTTCTCTCTCTCGGATAATGAAAAATGAGGCTATCCAAGAAGGGCAAAGATCTAAATATTAGCAAGTCTAGAAAATGCTAAAATGTCAAGGAATGAGGATAAATGCAATAGAAGAATTGCAAATGTTGCTAAAGAAATGCTACTGTGAACACCTTTTAGAATTCTGGTCAAAGGATAATCCTATAGCCTATATTCCCATAGTGCATCTAATTCTAGTCCAAAGTAAAACAATTCCTATGAAAAGACAAAATGAAATAGAAGTCAAAAGTCAAGTTGTACAATTTGTAAAAAAAAGGATTCGTAAGACTATCAACCTCTAGTTACTCTTGTGCTTGTTTTGTTGTAAGGAATCATGTAGAAATTAAAAGAGGAAAATATAGAATGGTAATCAACTATATCTCTCTAAATGTTGTAACTGGAGATATAAAATGACTGTTCCTAAATAAAGAAGAGCTAATATAGTGGGTTGCTTCAAAGAAGGTATTCAACAAATTTGATTGCAAATTTGGTTATCATTAAATCAAAATAGCCAATGATGACATCCATAAAATAGCTTTTAGCACTCCTAGCGGATTATATGAGTGGTTTGTAATGCCTTTTGGTTTAAAGAATGGTCTTGCCCAATTCCAATATAGAATGGATAGTGTATTTTGGAAAAATGAAGGCATTTATAGCAAATTATATAGATGGCTTTCTCATCTATTCTGATTTAGTAGAGGAACATGATGACCACCTAAAGAAATTTGTAGAAGTCTCTTTGAAGCATGGAATAGGGTTATCACTAGACCCAAAAAAGTTTCAAATTTGCCAGAATGAAATTGAATTTTTTGGAGTAATAATTAAAGATGGAAAGATTCATATGTAGCCGCATGTTTTGCAAAAGATTTCTAATTTTCCAAATTAGTTATAATCTAAAGAACAATGTATGAGATTTTTGGGTTGCATAAATTATGTAGCAAGGCATATTGCTCACTTATCTGAAAAATCCACTCAAATCAGAAAATGCAAGAATTCTAGCCCATTCAAATGGAGAAAAGAAGCTACTGAACAAGTCAAGAAGTTAAAACGAGAATGCTAGCATTTGTCGCCATTAGAGCCAATCTTCAATGTTCTTTTGTGCTAAACACAAACGTTAGTTGTGATGCATGGGGAGATGTGTTGTTAAAAACAAGAGTTTCTAGAGAGGATGAAAAGGTATGTGTGTATGCCTCTAGTTGTTTCGCTAAGAATGAATTAAATTATTGGCTAGTTGAAAAGGAAACTTTAGGGGCAATCAAAGGGGTTGAAAAGTTCCATGCCCATTTGATAGAAGAGCCATTTATATGCTTAGAACAGATTCATCAAATCTGGCCACTCTTATGAAACAAAGAATAACAGCCTCTCCAAAATTGCAAAGATTTGCTTGGTATGAATTTACCATTGAAAGAATCCCAGGAGAAGTCAATTCTTTACCTGATGCACTTACTAGAGAGTTAAAAAGCTACATGTTTTCAGCTACTTCATTATCACCTGTTTCATCATCAGAAACCTCATCCGAAGTGTCAAATCAATGTGCGAATTGGCCTTTGGATACCTTAAAAGGATGTTTTTTGTGGTGTAGAAGAATTATCTCTTGCTTTTCCTAAGAGTCATCAAGCAGTATGTCTCAAATGTACCTTAATATCGATTTTTTTGTCAATATGGCAAGTCGCATTGACTGTTTAGTAAATAATTTAAAGTGGACTCAACTTGAAGTAAAGCTGCTATTGCATTTGCAAAACAACATATTGTTGACACGTCGATAGCTTTTTGCAAACCAGATGACACGTAACTACTTTAACACTATGCTTGAATGGAATGGATGGGAGATAACATTCTACCAATGTTTTCAATGCATAAATTTATTTAATGAAGTGATGCTTTACGGCCGAGGAACTAGGATGCAACCTAGTGATGCGGGCCGGCGAAAACCGCCCGGGCCGACCAACTGAGACCGTTACCAGAAACAAACAAACCCAGCGCGATCTCGATTTGGGGCAGCAACAGACCTTGCGGGAGGTCTACCAACGCCGTACCTCTGGTCATACATGAAGGTGTTCAGCTGGAACTACAGGGGCCAGGGTACCCCCTACAAAAGAAACACCCTGCGCAGAATTGTCCGAGACGAAGACTGTGATATTGTTTGTCTTCAGGAAACCAAACTGCAGCCCACGGAGTCGCACCTCCTCCAGTGGGAGGGGTGGACTACCTACACGCACCTTTGCTGGGGTCGGGCCGGCAATCTCGCCATTCTTGCCCGCTGTGTCATGCACCTCCTTGATGCATCGCAGTGGGCCATCACGGTTCAGGTCCCTGCGCACGGGATCTGGTTAACTAATTTCTACGGTGCCCAGCAGTGGGGGGAGCGGCTGCGCGAGCTGAATCGGGTGGCGGCGCTGGTCCCTGACCATCGGTCGTGGCTGGTCGTTGGGGACTTCAACCAGCGCCTCTACCCTTGGGAGAAGTCCGGGGGGTGCCCCCCCGCCGCAGGGGGCTGCGGATTTCCAGGCTTTCTTGGCCTCCTTCTCCCTTGTGGACTTGCCTATTGAGAGCTGCCGCTTCACGTTGAGTAATCGGCGGAAGGGGCCGGACCGGGTCCTCACCCGGATTGATCGGGTTTGGGTTAGCGCTGATCTCCTGCTCCACTCCTCCATCCGTGTGGTGGGGCAGGAAAGGGTGGCTTCCGATCATCGCTCGCTGACCTGCCTGATTGGGCCGGATAAGCCTAGGGCCCCTCGCCCTTTCCGCTTCGAAGCGGCCTGGTTAGCCAAGCCGTGGTTGAGGCCGATGGTGGAGGAGATCTGGGTTGACTATCGACCCGACCGAGGGGACCCACGGGATTTCCTTAAAGGTGCATTGCTCCGGATGAAGTGGGCCATCAGGGCCCTCCCTGTGGAGGAGAAGTTCTCCTTCCAAACTGGCCTACGGAAGCTCCGTGCCCAGCTTGGCCAGATCCAGGCCAGACAGGAAGCTGGTGAGGACTTACACGTGGAGGAGCTGCACACGCCGAGGTAACTCCAATCCCTTGACCTCGAAGAGGAGACGTATTGGCGACAACGCTCTCGAATTCGGTGGATTAGGGAGGGGGACAGACAGACCAGATTCTTCTTCGCTATGGCCAAGACCCGGGGGGACTGTCAGCCCCGTTGCCTCCACAACCAGGCCGGCGAAACTACTGATGATCCACAATAGATTCCGCACGAGCTGACGCAATACTGGCACGGGATTTGGGCCAGGCGCCCCACCACGCCCATCTCGGTTCCCGTGCAGCGTGTGCTGAGCGAGCACGACAACGTCCGACTGTTAGCCCCCTTTTCATGGTCGGAGCTCACAGCCACGATCACTAGCATGCACGGTGGCAAAGCACCAGGTCCTGATGGTTGGAGCCTTGAATTTTTTAAAACTTTCATAGATATTGTGGGCCCCGATATTCTAGACGCGTTCAATCTTATGTTGGCCAGGAGACAGGTTCGAAGGGAACTCAACTGCTCCCGCATTGTCTGCATCCCAAAGCAGTCGAACGCACACTGCCCGGAGCATTTCCGGCCCATTGGGGTTTGCAATGTCCTTATCAGGGTCTTCTCCAAGCTGCTGGTGAACCGGCTTGTGCCGGTCATGCCCAAACTGGTGGAGACCAACCAGGCGGGGTTCGTACAAGGACAGGCAATTCAGGACCCAATCCTCCTCATGCAGGAGGTGTTTCATTTGCTTCGGAGTACAGGCTTTCCCGGGCTCTGCCTCAAGCTTGACATCACCAAGGCTTATGACACGCTCAGCTGGGAGGCATTGCAGTCCATCATGATACAGAAAGGTTTTGATTTGCAATTTATCCGCTTATGCATCCACATGCAGTCCTCAGCTGGTTTCTCCTTTGATGTGGGGGGGCGTTTGTGGGGCCTCTCCTCCCCTGGGCGGGGGTTGAGGCAGGGGGACCCGCTCTCGCCCCTCCTTTTCATCATCGCCATGGATTTAATGCAGCATTACTGTAGCACCTCGGGGGTGGATGGTCTGGACATTGCCGGAGTGGCATGTAGGACCGAGCACTATGCGGATGACACAATGTTGCTCAGTAGAGCAACGGTCCCACAGGCACGGTGCATTAACGTTGCCCTGTCCCGTCTCGCGGCCGAGGTGGGGCTGGAAATCAATCGAACCAAATCCTCCGCCCACTTCTTCAATACGGATGCTGAGATAAAGAAACGGGCAATACACATCCTGAATATCCTGCTAGGCACGTACAACGACACATATTTGGGCATCCCCCTCTTCAGATGGGGGCGGACCATGGTGTGGGGCCCGCTGCTCGGAAAAATCGAGAGAAGAATGAGCCACTGGGCGAACAGATTCCTTAGTCGCAAAGGGCGCCTGTTGGTGGCCACTGGAATCCTCACAGCCATCGCAAGGTTCGTGGCGACCGTGGCCATGCCTCCAAATGCAGTCGTTTCTGCGGTTAATTCTCTCGTCCGTACCTTCGTTTGGGAGGGGGGCAAGGGGGGCGTAGAATTCATCTGGTCTGCTGGGAACGGGTCGCGCGCCCCCGCAGTGCTGGGGGCTTGGGTATCACTTCTTTCAAGGACGAGCTGATGATCGGGCAACAACGGTTACTGCTCCGGTTTTCGTGCCCCTAGGGAGAACCGACTCCGTGGATCTGGATCATGAAGGCCAAGTATCTGCCTTGGGTTTCGGGGATGCGTGACTCGAGGCCATGGCAGGGGCTCTGCCGGCACGCTCGCACAATGCAGACGTTGGGTTGGGGGAGCCTCGAGCCACGGGCTCTCCTGAAGACCAAGTACCCTCGGATTGACGGCTGGCGGCAGGTATGGTAGGGACGCCTGCCCAAAAAAATTAAATTTTTTCTGTGGCTGCTGAAAAACGAGGCGTTGCCTGTGTGGGCCCTGTTGCAACGGCGCAGAATCCTAAGTTCTGCGACGTGTCCTACATGCGGCGCTGGGGCAGAAACAACACAGCACTTCGCAGTAGATTGCCCCTGCATGCGCGCCACGTGGCTCGTAGCGGCTATGCCCCCCTCGAGGCGCCTCACGGGCGACTCTCCTGCCACGCTACTTTTATGGGTAGCATGGAAGGCACAGAACAACGTCGTTTTTCAGCAGCAGCAGCGCCCCCCTCCGCCACGTTTGGTCTCCCAGGCTGTCGCGGCGTGGAGAGAAATCGAGGCTACCATGGGAAAGACGCCCACCTTTGAACCAGACTGCGCCGCGTTCTAGGCTGACGAGGAGCTTTGGCGGTTGGTGACCCAATGCAGTTGGTTAGAGCCGCTGCAGTGGATGGTGGGGGACCCTGATCTGGCAGATGATTCTCAAACTGGGTCAACGATCGTACTTTCTTCCGCGGGCGTGAAATCTGGGTCATCGAGTTCTCGATTGCCTATTGTCTGGGGGCCCCGATCGCTGGGGAAATCCTCTTGCCCTCCACCCGAGGGCTAGAAGACGCGGAGCTATTTTTCGATGGGCCCGTCCCCTGGACCCAGAGTCGCCAGGTCCCCAGGTCCTCTCTGCCGCACTTGTGGGCCAGAGGGACTGATTTGATTAAGTGGTACTTCGTCCAGTTTGGCAACGCTTCGAAGCTGCAGGGCCTCCACTTTGCCTTCCTGCGTTGCCTCAGGTTGGGTACCCTCGTCAACCTCCCCCGCTTCTTGAAAGAGACGCTCAGGCTCAAACGGCGTGGCCGGCACTCCTCGCTGATTTTGGCGCTCTGGAGGGGGGCGGGGGGAGGGGGGTTGCCCCCTCGCCCTCTACCCCCCCACAGGGGGGTCTCCTCGGAGTGCTCCCCTTCGGCTTGATCACTGGCTGAGGCGGTGCCTGGGCTGGGGAGTAATTGGCCCCGTTGGGGTTCCCAGGTTCCACGGGGGTGGAGGCCCACGCGGACGAGGCGCTCCCCCAAATGCTCGATTTCCCCCCCGCTGGAGACTTCTGACCAAAGAAACTGGGATGAGGAGCTTCAACAGGCTACGCAACGAGCGGCGGACAAGGTGCGGGAAGAGTGGGAGG
>MNCI01033399.1:23464-34955 GCA_015680685.1 Gnetum montanum
AAATCCGAAAGCTTAGATGGATGTTAAATGTCATAAGATGAGACAAGCTACAAAATACATACATTAGCAAAAGACTTGAAGGGGCTTATATTTTAGATAAGCTACATAAATTATTTCTTAGATGGTTTAATCATGTGCAAAGAAAATTGAATAATGACTATTAAAAAAGGTTTCTACATCAGTGTTCCAAGAAAGCCATAAAAAATACAAAATACTATCCATGTCAATATTGAAAGTCATAAAGCTATTTGCAACTAATGTTATTCTATTTGATTTTGAAATTGAGTCAAAAATCTTGCTTTCATTTCATTCTAGCTTGTAATTTTATTATTGGGAAAGTATAAGTATTACTTTTGAGCCATATCTCTTAGATTTTCTATGATCATTATGCAACTTTAGTCTTTATGTAGAATATTAGCATGAGCTAGGTATAGTTCAAACATATGAATATATTCTGTAGCCAAATAAGCTTTACCTTGGATATAAGGTTTCGACAAATATTTGTAAGTAACTTTTGGGATATCATGATAAGCATTAAAGTTTTGTGGGTGTAGACACTTGCAAACGATTAGCTAAAGGTACTTTAGCCATTATGTTAACAATTGGATTCCTCATGTGAGAATACATAGAAGAATTTCTTTTTATATTTGACGTTTGTATCTTAAATGTTGTTAACCTTGAAAGTAACAGTAACCTCCTCGAGCTTCTAGTTCTTACCTTGCTATTTCTAGTTTTAGTCTTATGATAAATCCAAAAATCTTGAGCCAACGATATAGTACTTACAATATTGTATTTACAATATCATAGATACATTATTGTATAAATGATATCGCAAGATGCATGCTAGCCTATATAAGCAACAATTGGGCACATGGATCCAGAGTAGATTTGATAGATTAGTAACATAATGTTTTTAGTTTGTTTTCTTGAATTTAGTACTTTGCAGTGTGTGCCCGCAATGTGATGTTAAGTGATTGAATGGAGTCTTTATTCAAGTGTGATATACTTGGATGCATTGCATGACTGGAAATAAAGATCGAGTTCACTAGTTTACTATTTTCATTGTTAAAGTTTATGATTTCTTGGAATTTACTATCACTTAGTATGCTTAGTAGTGTAGTACTTGGTAATTCAAGTAGTAATTACATGAAGTTCAAGGTGTGATTGGAAGATCAGGACTGGCTACTCATCACATAGGCAAGTTTAGATTTGTTTCACTGTTACTTAGATTTAGAAACTTTTACCTTCACTTCATGTTTATTAGGAGCATAATGGCCAATACAACATCAATATCATATACCTCACCATGAGTTAAACCATACACATTAATTTTACAAACTCACGTGGGAAGACAACGATCACAAATGTTAATCAATTACTGGTATAATCACATTGTCTTATCTATGAAGTTCAATCAGGATTGCGTGTGAACACTCATATCTCATATGGTTAGGTGTTGGATACTCCACCACTCATCATTGACGTTGTTGCTTGGGATAAGTCAATGTTCTACTATGTAATTAATTTTTCAAAGTTCATTGTATTAGAGCCTAACTCTAATCTTCACAACCTTAATATAAAGCACACTTAATATAAACCATCAAAAAATGATAACATGGCTTCACATAATGATGAATCATCACTTGTTAAGGATACAAGAAGGAGCAGTGACAGAATTGTTGATGAAGAAGACTAGGGAATGCCAATGTAGACACAAATTACTTATGCTCACAGTGATTCATATCATCTAGACTTCACCTTCATGTTCCATCATGATAGACAAATGAGGTGGAGAGATTTGCAAGGCAACATAGTTCTACCTCTTGAACGTGCAACACTAAACATGCTACAAACTACTCTAAGAGGAATGCACTTGGACTAGATTTAAGAAGGACATCATGTAACTCAACACATGACCAGACCTTACAAACCTATAAGAGAGTAGATAAAAAGAGATGTTGCTATGAAAGTTAAACATTCTCATACCAAAGGGAACAAACTAACACATTTGTTGTCATAGAAGAGCTTGATGCTGATTAGTTCATTTCGAAGCAATTCCACCAAAGCCATGAGGAGCCATCAAAGACACCTATCATTAGATTAAAAGAACTTTTCAAAGCCCAACTGCACTCTACTTTGGTAGAAACACATAAAGGGAAGGCTACTGACTCAAGATACAAGTGGGTCTCTAGGCTAAGGGATCTTGCTAAGTCCTACAAAGAAACTCATAAGATTCATGAAAGGAGAACCAACTGACACTGTCTCTTGCTACCTCCTCTACTTCATCACAATCATCAGAGGACTATGATAGGAGACAACATAAGTAGTGAGATTTTGACAAGGAAAAAGAGAAGAGCTCATGATCATCATGATTGATACTCAAGGTATTCTGATTCAGATGATGAGAAGTATGAAAGAAGAAGACACACAAAGAGAAGATAGGATCAAGAGAGACATGATCATAGAAGGGGTCAGTACTACCATAGAGCTTATGAACTTGATCATGATGATCAACCCCTTATGGAAACCCAGTACATGATCAACATTCAGGAAGCAGTCTACATACCAGCCAAGCACATGAGAGATAGTTGAATTAAATAGCTAGATATGAATAACATGCCTAGATTTGAAGGAGGATATAATGTTAATCCTTAGCATCACCTTCAAGCATCCCACAATGCCTATGCACTTCAAAACAAAGAAACTGATTAGCAGAAATTGAAGCTATTTCCTGGAACACTTGTGAAGGAAGTAGAAAGCTAGTACAGGTCTGATGAGTCATCGTTGGTTAGCTGCATTGATGAGGCCTTGTCGATGCAACCGACTGCGTCGATGAGGCCTCGTCCATGAGGCCTCATTGATGCATTTTGACCTATGTCAGTGATGCCTCGTTGACACGATGTCTGTCCATTACCTATAAATACGTGCCTCCCCACCACATTTATGGGAAGTCTAGATTTCAATTGTAGCAAACTCTTGCATTTTTTCTATTTGAAAGTTAGAATTTTTTCCTTGAGCGCCAGCAGCAGAAGTCATTGAGTGTATGTATCTTTATTTGAGCATTGTTGTACTTGAGCACGCTAGTGTGTGTGGCAATAAAGATGAGCCTTTTAATAAACCTTGCAGTACTTTGGATAGATTAGCTCTTCTATTTATGCATTCAATGTTTTCAATTATTTGTTGGTTATTCTCAAATATTTCGTAATTATTTTCTAGCAATTGAATTTATGAGGTTATTAAGTTAGATAGATTAAATACATAAGTACAACCACTTCGACCGTAACATGTATTCACTTGGTAATCCCAACAATGTTATTACTTGGTATGCCCAGTAGCGTAACGTTTGGTTACCTAGCAGTGGATACATGGGTTCAATATGTGTATAGAAAGTGGGAACGGATAATTATGTTAGGATTAGCTTAATAATATTTAGTTAATTAATTCAGATTGGTTAATCAAATTCCTTTTATCTATATTTTAAGCACCCAAAACATAAAACATAAAATGATAAAAATTGGATGCCTCAATTACACTTAACCATACCAATGTGCATCACAAGTGTAATTGGAAGGACAATGATGGACCTTAAGGCTAGATTCACTTCGTAAAGGGCTAGTGCATTAGAAATGATGAAGTCAACAGAATTTGACTAGATCGTGTGTGAATGCTTTGTGATTTATATGATTGGGTGTAGGGGTATGTTGTTGCTCATCACTCTGTCACTGACACTGACACCACCATTGACTCCAACATCATTGGCTCTTCTAGTACCATTAGCATCACTACTCAACATCATTTATGTTTCAATAATAAATATATCTTAAGTCAAACATTAATAGAATTAAAAATTATTGAGGTTTGCTAAAAAATAAAGAGTTCAAATCTTTTAATTAAAAGAGTTTCAATCCCAAAGATAATTTTATAAATTAAATTAAATTAAATTAAGCTAATAAAAAACTATCTAAGTTCATTAGCTAAGAAAATGCATCCATAGACACATAAATTACCTAATAAAAATTAAACAAAGAGAAAGGAAAAGATGTCACAACTACTATTCTTTTTAACTAGTTCGTTTTCTTAAAGGTATAACTATCTCAAACTCTATTATATTATATTATAAATAGTAAAGTGTTGGTAAAAATCTTAATTTAGAAGCTCTAAGTTATGGGTTTGATTCTAGTAGATAATGCTAAGTTGTAAAGTTCTATTTGGTTATATGTCTTGGGGTGTATCTATATTTTAATNAGTGGTAGTCCACCTTCCTCTTCATCCTCTTCATTTGATTTTGAACATTCCTCTTTATCTCACAGTTCTCATATAAGCTGCCATCGAAACAATAGTAATGAAGGTGATTAACAAAATCATAGTGATTATGAAGGCTACCAAAATCAAAGGGGTGGTTGAAATCATCATCGATGTCATCAACGCAACGATGATGATGAACTAGCAACTCGAAGTATGCTTAACATTGTAGAGGTAGTAAGATTTCCAACTAGGCATATGAAGGATAGTTGGATCAAGTGCCTAGATATGAACAATATTCCAAGATCTGAGGGGGGATATAACTTTGATCTGTAGACACATCTGCAAGCTTTTGAAGATGCCTATGCCTTACAAAACATTGAGAACAAGTGGCAAAAACTTAAGCTTTTTCCAAGGACACTCATTAAGGAATTCGAAAGTTGGTACTGGTCCTTAGAACTGGAATCTATCCAAAGATGGAGTACCATGTTAGAACTATTCAATGACAAATATCAAACGTAATCTAGTGTGTTTAATCTGAGAAGGCAAATCCAAGGCTAGAAATAAGGAACACATAAATCGTTGGATGCCACCATGGGCCGATATTATTCACTCCTACATAGATGTCCTAGCCATGGTTACTCTTAGAGGGAACAACTTCGCCACATCATAGATCGACTTAGGGTAGAAACAAGAAGAACCCTCGGGGTGTATGCCCAAGGGAGGTTGTTTGAAATGAAAGCTCATCAGATACAAAGGCTAATTGAGTAGGTAGTAAAAGAAGAGGGGGAGCTACAGAAAAGGGAGAGTGCTAAAGAGTATAATAGAGATCCATCCATCAGAAAGTGAGAGGTTCAATTTTGTGATGAAGAGGATTCACCACTTGATGAAGTGGTGAACAAAAAAACCTTGCCTATCCAAAAATCTATTTTTAACATTTTAGCCAAGGTTGACAAGTTGTGGGACTCTTTGGATGAAAATTTTCAAACCACTTTAAAAATTGCTGAAGAATCTAAAGAGCAAAATAGTGATCATAATTGTAGATGATGAAAAGAAGCTGAACATGCTTACCAAAGAGGTAAGGGCAAAGTTGCTATAGTTGAGAAAGTTGTGGAGTCTGACTTGGATGATGAAATCAAATGTGACATTTGTCAATATGAAGATCCAAAAGGATGTTATCTTGTGGTGTTACACTTACAAGAGTCTAGAGTGTATGCATTGAACCCTCGCCTAGCATGTAGGCAAGCTCCAAGATGATTAACTTACCCTCAAGGTAGTACAAGACAGTTCCACTAGCAACAACAAGCTTACCACACAAGTGGAACTCCTCCACAATCTTATGAATAATACCAATAGTGGTACCAGCCACAATCATGGGGAATTCTACTACCAAGGCAGTAGTACCCTTATAGGCAACTAGATCCATGTAAGTACTATGTTCAACAACCTGTTTCCCCTAGAAGTTTAGCAAGTCATGCATCATTCCAACATCACTATTATCCTCTAGAGTACCACCAAACACATTTACCATCTACTTGAGGGAAAAACTCCATATCAATATCCTTATCATCCTTCACATCCCTTTGCACCTACACCTCCACCTCCACCTTCAACTCAACTACCTCTTGTTCCATCCATGCAGGGTGAAATTCCTCCATAGCCACAACAATGAAATGCTACAAGGGTTGTACACTCATAACAAATTTTCAACCAAGTGGCTTGAATAATCGATCAAGGAAACAACCTTTCTTCTAGCCCAATAGTCCTCTTTAGCCCTCACAATCTACTTCGGTTGATCACCCTACCTCTCTAGTACCCTCATCCTTTGCATCAAATACCTTCGAGCACCCTTTAAACCAAGTGCCGCATAGGATCTACAATGTGATGCTAACTCATGCTATTTATGACTAGATTAAGGTTGGCAACCTTCCTACAAAAAGATCTACTCTAGGAAGTTCACTCATCTTTCTACAGATTGTTGGACAAGAGCCATGCAAGGCTCTTCTTGACTCTAGTTCTAGAGTTAACCTCATCTCCCATGATATGTATAAAGCCTAGAACCCACCACCTCTTAAGAAGAGCAACATTCATTTAGAATTAGTAGATTTGTTGATTACGGTCCCTTTGAGATTAGTAGAGGACATTATGACCATAGTTTGTGGGTGGTCCTATCCTCCTGATTTTTTAGTAATCAAGGTGGAAAACTACAAAAGTAACTTCCCCATCATCATGGGAAGCACTTGATTAAGTACGATTGATGTGAAAATGGGTATAAGGGACCTATCTCTCAAAATATCTAAGGGGAATGAATTAGGAAAAATTGAGAAGAAGCATATTCCATGCATCATGTATAATGACAACAAGTGCAATTGTGTGCAAAAGATTTGGTCCATCAAAAGAACATACATTAAGGCATGTAATCAATGTATGCAAGAAGTTAATATTCAATGGTGTTTGTATGCAACAACCATAAATTAGGAAGGCACCTAGTGGTTGATTTATTCAGATAGCAGCATAATATGGATGGAACCAATTGAGAGTTCAACTTGTGCATATGTAGAAGGTATGGACGAAATCAAATAAGTCCATTTCCAACTCTCTAATGAAGATGATGATAACTATTGGGGAGAGTTGGAGATCCCTGATCACTTCAAGCAGGAACCCTTAGAACTAAAAACTTTACCATCGGAATGGAATATGCATTTTTAAAGAATGGTAAATTATTCATCATTAATGCCAAACTTGCTCCTGAACAAAAAGAAAAGTTGTTAAGAGTGGTGAATAAATGGTCAATAGCCTTTGCTTGGTCATATCCAGAACTAACAGGAATCGAACCAAGGATAAGCCAACACTGCATTTACATTGACCCAACCATGAAGCCTAGAAGGTAGCCACAGAGGTGGCTATACCCCAAACTGAAGCAAATTGTTGAGGAAATAGAGAAACTTCTCAAGGTAGGGTTTATTTATCCAATCTTGGATAGTGAGTGGATTATCCCACCTGTAATTGTACCAAAGAAGGATGGTAAATGGTAGGCTTGCATTAATTTTAGGTTGTTAAACATGGCAACATTTATGAATCACTTTCCTTTGTCATTCATGGATCAAGTATTAGACACCATATGTGGGCATTGTTATTATAGTTTCTTGGATGGTTATAGTGGCTATAACCAAATCCAAATTGCACCTGAAGACCAAGCCAAGACAACATTCATGAGTCCCTGGGGGCCTTTTGCATACTGTAAGATGCCATTTGGTCTATGTAATGCCTTCACAACATTTCAATGGTTGGTCTTTAGTATCTTTCAACAAAAAATTAGTAGTGGTGTTGAAGTTTTCATGGATGACTTCTTCACCTATGTAGTTACCTTTGAGCAAACCTTGGATCAACTTGAGCAAGTACTAAAGAGATGTGTTAAGACAAACCTACGACTCAACTAGCAAAAAATCCATCTCATGGTTCAATAAGGCATCATGCTAGAGCATTGAATTTCGTAGAAAGGGGTTGAGGTAGACCCAAAAAAGATAAGGATCATCTAAGGAATAACATGTTAACCAGAGATCGTCAAAGATGTTTGGTCATTTCTTGGACACACTGGTTACTACCAATGCTTTATCGAGAATTTTTCTAGGATTGTCAAACCATTGGTAGAACTTACCAAGAAAGATGCATCTTTCATATGGACCAAGGAATGTGAAAACACATTCCAAAAATTAAAAGAAAAACTCGTAGAAACACCAATCCTACAAGCACTTGATTGGTCCAAACCATTTCATATCATGACAAATGCATCTAACTATGCTTTGGGAGTTGTGCTCATGTAGATGGATGATAAGAAATGTCCATATTATATCCACTAAGTGAGTTGAAGCATTATGGGGGCATAGTTAAATTACACCACCATGGAAAAAGAATTAATGACAGTGGTGTATGCGCTAGAAAAGTTTAGACATTATGTGCTAGGTTATAAAGTATTTGTACATATGGATCATAGTGCAATTCGCTTCCTTATAAATAAGCTGATGGTAAGCCCTTATGTTATATGGTGGCTTATGATCTTGTAGGAACTCGATATTACTATGGTAGATCGAGAAAAGACTGAAAATGTGGTCGTTGACCATCTTTCTCACTTAAGATGGGATAACAAAGAGGAGGAGAGCCCACTTGTTGATCAATTTCCAAACGAACTCCTCTTTACTAGAGTAATAAATGAAAAAAAGCCTAAAAAAGCAGTATGGTATAATGGCATCCTCACATATCTTCTCACTCAAGAGATGCCACAAGACTTGGATTTTAGGAAAAAGAAACAATTTCTTCATCAGCTTAAATACTTCATGGAAATTAATAAACACCTTTACAAGGTGTGTGCCAATGTCTTGATCTGTTGGTGTGTTTGTGACAAAGATCACCTACACATTCTCTAGGATACTCATGAAGGACCTTGCAGAGGCCTCTATGTAGGGAGACACACAACCATAAAAATCATAATGGAAAGGTACTATTGGCCCACAATCTTTAGTGATGTCCACTAGTTTGTCAAGTCTTGTGAATGTTGTCAATGTGACGAGGGGATGACCTCTTGGATGGAAGGTCCTCAATAATGGATTCAATCGCTAGAACCTTTCGACATATGGGGCATTGAATTCATGGGTCCCATCACACCCATGTTTAGCAGGAAAGTGTATATTATAGTAGTAGTTGACTATTGCACAAAATGGATTGAAGTGGTAGTTGTTATAGACTACACATCATCCATTGCCACTATATTTATCCAACAACATATCATCAATAGGTTTGGGGTGCCACGTTCACTAATTTCTGATAATGGGACTCATTTCATAGGTGTCGCATTTAGAAAATTAATGTAACAGTTAGGGGTAGAACATAAATTAACAACACCTTACCACTTCCAAGTCAATGGTTAAGTAGAGGTAACCAACTAGGTGATTACTAAAATATTAACGTGAACCATTAGAAAATATAGGAAAAATTGGAGCACAAAACTTAATGATGCTCTTTGGGCTTATTGATTAACTTGAAAACTTTCTATTGGATATTCTTTCTATGAGTTAGTGTATGGAAAACTTCCAACACTCCCAACTCAATCTAAGCTCTGTACACTCTCAATGGCCTATGATCTAAACCTTGATCTAAGTTTAGCACAAAAGGAAAGACTGATCAATCTGAACGTGCTAGACGAAAATTTCTTAGTGGCCCTATCTTTAAATGAGATGAACAAAGCATTCAGTAAGCGATGCCATGACCTAAGAATTAGGAAAGTAAGGTTTCAACTAAGAGATAAGGTCCTCTATTGGAACCCCACACATGGACCTTAAAAGGAAAAATTTCAAACATAGTGGGAAGGACCTTATATAATTGATCAAATCTTTTCCTCTGGGGCCATGATAATTTACAAACTTGACAACCCAAGTAAAAAGTAGCTGGTCAATATCCAACAAGTCAAGGCTTTCCTAGAACCAAGATTAACTAGTGTAAATAACACTGCTTCACCTAATGGACACCCACGTTCTATTTTCTGGATCTCCTCCTTCCAACTCATTTGTGGGGGAGATGGCCATCCATGTTGACCATTACCATGGCCTCTTAGTTTTTCTACCTTTTTGGTTTTTCACATTTTTGATTTTACAAATTTTTTATTTTCAAATTTTTCTAATTTTATACCATTTTTAGTACATTTAAATTTTCTTGATTATTTTACATTTTCTTATATATTTTAATTTATTTTATCTCTGGTGTTTCTTTTGATTAAGTGTGATATTTTCTCATTCTTGCTAATAAATATGCTTTATTGTCGCAAGACACAATGTTGTTTTTGTTATTCACTAATGATGGTTTGTGCTTAATGTGTGATTGTTGGTGTCTAATTTCTATTTTTGAATTCTAATGTCTGATGACTTTGACATGGTTTATTTTTCATGGGACAGGTAGTGAGTCCATGTCATCCACCCATCCAAAGAACTCTAAGAGTTTCCTTGTTCTGGGAGTTTGAGGTCCCTTTTTCATTAAAGAAACTTTTAATCAATTAGTGACTTGGTAGTTTCGGAATTGGGAAGGATCCAAAGGTTTGTAAAGGGTGTGACTTCAAGGGGACTCAATACTCTTTCTACTCTTCTTCTTGCTTGAGTGCTTTAGTGTTTTTCATGGACTTCTTACCGTTCCATATCATCCAATGATAGGAAGATAAATAACGTCATTGCATGGTGTGGTTCCCATCATCCAAAAAAGAAAAAAAAGGAAAAAGAAAAAAATGATGGGAATTTAAAGCACATCCCTTCAACATGAATAAAGTCCTTACATGGTGTAGTTTCCATTTCAAAAAAAAATGAAAAAAGATAATAATAATAATAATAATGGGAATTCAAAGCACACCCCTTGGATAAATAAAAGGGCTACAAGCATTGGTTATGGGACTTGAATGACATAAACCTATGCTTGAAGGTCCCCTCTAACTAAGGCCCTCTCTCTCACACTTCCTACCTTTCTCTCCTCTTGTGGAATGGTAGTTATCTTGTGGAGGCACTCTCGGGTCTCGAGTGGGTGGATTAGTCTTGGAGTGGCAATGTGAAGTTATTGAAAGTGGATGGTTTTGGTTTGGACAGAGGATGGAACTTCTTGGGTCATTTTAACCACAAATCCACAAGGGACTTCTTATTACTTCAATTTGGAACTCCATTCCACCTTCTCTATCATCCATCTATGTTGCCATAACTCAGCTCACTTCTGGGTTCTATGTTATGATTTATGTCTTAGTATAACATATTTGCATTCTTAAATGGATTCTTTTGGGTTGGTCCTTAACTTGTCATGATCATTAAATTGACTATGGGGTCCATGGACTCCTTAGTTGAGATTATGCAAGAGCAAAAAGGGCGTGAGCCTGCTATGGAGAGGATCCACTTACATGGCTTTTGGCTTGATTAGTTAAGGTTCCTTATCTTTGACATCATTACAATCCTAATCTTTCATTGCATTCATCCATTGAATCATTTTTTCTCCATTTTTTTCAAATATATGAACTTTAATGCCCTCTTTTCATGATTTCATACTATTCTTGGTCTTCTAAGATTTTATTTGATCCAAATTTCACCAAAAGCTTTGTATTTTGAAAGCTTGACCAAAGTCAACAGAAGTCAATGGTGGTTAATAGCTATGTTGTCGAGGCCTCATCGATGTAGCCAATCCCGTTGACAAGGCCCCATCGTTGAGGCCTCATTGACGCAATACAAAA
>MNCI01033402.1:0-19401 GCA_015680685.1 Gnetum montanum
CATTGTGCTTATTTTGAGGCACTTCTATCATTTTGCTAGACCTTGAATCTTATGTATCTCTACACTTTTACTCATATAAATGGGTTAGTAATTGAACCTGAGTCTTTATGTCTAAGAGTTACCTTTTTATAGTGGAGCATAGAGTATAGAGTTTTGAAATTTCATCCTCCTTTCTATGTATATTCTTTCTTAACTTTTTAACTAAAAAATGAATAAAGATAATTTCCTCAAACATATCACTATACCTATCTTCAACTTTACCTTTAGATTCATCTATGTATTATGTAGAATTTTCATGTGTAAGGGCCATGCAAATAAGATGTGAATTTGTAGTAGAATCATCTACTTCTTCCTCACTTTGTTCATCATCCTAGCTGGTGTAAGGTTCCATCCTTTCTATTCAGCTTTAGGTAGATCCTTCTTTTGAAACCTACCAACACTTAGACATTCTAAGGCCACATGAACTCTACCACCACAAACCCAACATTCTATAGATGATGCATCAAAATTAGATTTTTTGAAATTTTTACTTCTTTCTTAACCTTTAATGTAGAATTGGTTGAAGCTTTTCCCTTTTCATGCAAGAACTCTTTGACCCCTTCATGATAAGAGAACCAATTCATCTTCACTATTTAGTCCATGCTCAAATGAATTCAATTTCTTTGATGATCTTTAAAGTGGAATAGGTTTTTCGTTTATTGCATCTTCACTTATGAGATTGATCTTGTAAGTTATGAGTGCACTTTGAAGATCTTCAAATTTTAGGATTGAGAAATCCCTTATCACTTTCATGGCTATAACTTTCAATATAAATTCAAGTTATGGAGTTTTAATTATTTTAATAATGACATCATTTTTAGGTAAACCTTTTCCCATTTCTCAAATAGCTATAACTAAATCATTATTTCTAGAAAAATAGTCATTTATTTTTATCTTCTTTCATTTGAAGTTTATCATACTCACTCTACAACATTAGAAGCTTAGATTGCTTGACAAGAGATGTACCTTCATAGGTAGCTTCTAGAGTCTCCCAAATTTCTTTTCCATTTTTATACCTAGATACTCTATTGAATTTAGATTTACTTAATGCCTGATAAAGACAATTCTTAGCTTTGGAATCAAACATGAACTTATCTTTTTCATCCTCTGTTCACTTGCTTCCTGGCTTTGTAGATCTTGTGGCGCTCTTGATGGGTGGCCTATATTCTTTTAGGATAGGTTCCTAGACGTCAAACTCCATGGAATTAAGGAATCCTTACATGCATGCCTTCCAGTACACAAAGTTGATCCCATCAAGCATTGGTGGCTTGGTATATCATATCACTTCGACTATTCACTCTTAAGATGTTAAGCTTAAAATTGGGAGTACCAAGCTATGATACCACTTGACAATCGAGAACTTAGATGGAGGGTTGAATAAGTTTCCCAATTTGAACAACCAAGAAATCCAAAATTTCACTTAAATTCATGTGTTTCTCCAACTTGGGTGCTTCCACACTTAGAGGGTAGAATCCTTTTCCACCTCCAAACTATGTTCCTTCAAAAATATTATTTTAAGTGCATCATAAGCATTACAAAGTTTTGGCTCTACAAGGGGTATTTTTACTTAGAAACTCACCTAATCCCACAGGCTTCCAATAAGCTTAAAATATGGTTTCAAGGATTCTACAAACTTTACAATGAAGTGAGTTCTACACAAAGTGTTTTTTGGCAAGAAATACACTCCACCTCACAAGGTCCCAACAGGCTTAACAAATATGCCTTTCCATAAGATGCACATCAACCTAGTAGGGGTAGAAAGAGAGAAAAATAATCAAGGAGAGAATGTAACTACACTTTACAAATTCCTTTCCTTGAAGCCCTCATAATGAAATACAATTTATAAAAGATAGAGAATTGAAGGACCAATCACATCACAAGATATATTCAATGATAAAATAATGTATGAATAGTGATTTTCCTTTTCACAAGGATTCTATTCTATTTTATAGCCTCTTTCCTTTCGAAATAGTCCTCAAAATTTATGCAATGGTGAAGAAAAGGCTAGTTGGGATGTCCCGTTCAAGCTTGGGATGTGTTACTAAAAACTGACCACTTACAGGTGGGATGTCCCACTAGAAATTGGGGCATCTCACTTGGAATTTCCTAGCTATGATGTCTCAATATCAATTAGAACATTTTCTATTTTTATAAGACATTTTGATTGAGAATGAACTTTCAAACTTGGAATATTTGCTAATCTATTCAAACATCTAGGTAGATACCATAACATTTTCTTTCAGCTTGTATACTTCAAGCATCCTTAACATCTTGTAATCTTAGTTGAGACTTTTATTATGTAGATTTCATCTTAATCCCTCAACTTTCTCTTTGTCTCAATCTCATCTTAACCACATCTAGGTCTATATCTTAATTTCATCATGCTCTCTATTGTACTCTTAATTACCAAGTAGAGCATCATAGACATGGATGGCTTAATATCTCCTTTTGCAAAAGGAGAGTTGTCCTAAAAAGTTTCTTCATTATCTAATAATTATTATCAATTTTGTATATATTCAAAATCTACTAATACTATGCCATATTGTAGAACCTCCCAGTCTATGCAATGTCTTCCTAGGAATTGCATTTTTTAAAATCACTTTGTTTATAATGGTATATGATAGCTTGACCTTGTTCAATAAGTGGCATCCTCTTAAGCTTGTTAATTTTCTTTCCATGATTATTTTTATCGAATCTTAACTTAACTTTCTTGATGCTTGTTATTCAATGCTTAGTTTTAAAAGCTAGAGCTACATAATGCTAAAGTAAAAGAAACTTTACAAATTTAAGGTTCAATGTGACTTTGCTGCAATAGAAACAAGCATTAACCACATACAATAGGAATTGTCTTTAACATGAAATTTTGTTTATTGAAGACATGGGATCTGAACCTATGTTATTTTTTTCATTTGTTATTAAATAATGCTAATTTCTCCTCTTCTTTCTTGGACAATGTATACCCATTTTGGTATAATAATATCTAAATCTTGATTGTTATGAATTGTTAAA
The DNA here is from genome assembly GCA_015680685.1 of Gnetum montanum. Classification (NCBI taxonomy): domain Eukaryota; kingdom Viridiplantae; phylum Streptophyta; class Gnetopsida; order Gnetales; family Gnetaceae; genus Gnetum; species Gnetum montanum. Next base: position 3,049 of record MNCI01033402.1, read on the forward strand.
AAGATGTTGATACATATGGATAACTAGCCAAGCTAGCTTTATGCACATGAATTAGGGAGGATGTTAGGCTACACTGAAAACCATTTACATGTTTAATTCTTAACAACATTCCTTTTCATAGCATAATTACTCTTCAAATTTTAGAATTTCTTTTCTTGCAAAATTTTGTAACACCCTACCCTACCACATCTAGCTAGGGCCAGGTGATGTCTAGGATCACTAGTAATACAACAATGGAAGCATGAAAAACTAAACACTAATGATGTATAAAAAGCACATAATGTTAAGGACAGTCAAACTACACAAAAGTTTCATGCCACACCAAAACTAAACATACATTAAAATGAGAAAAATGAATATCTCTACATAAACCAAAAATCTACACTATTTCCACAAGATACAAAAACACATAAACATCATCATCACATATATAAAAGTACAAAGAGTTTCATACAATTACAAATAGTTCATATTCTTGTACATGGAAATATATAGTAACCAAGCCCTAAAGATTTTTCCATCCTCTACTCTCCCTCTTTTTGCTTGTTTAAGCTCCTATGACTTCCACCTATAAGTTAATAAAGATAGTATACAACTAAGTAGGAAACCTTAAAACTTCTCTTGTTAGATGATCAACAAGTGTTGCATTGGAGAAGAGTAGTGGGATACAAGATAACCTACATTACTTGTTAGTCTTACGCATGCTAAGAGAAACTCATGAACACACACATAATACTAGCATAATCATTATAGAAGAGGATAGAGATCTATCATAAAATCATAGATCAATCCACTCTCTAACATAATTTATCATATATTTGTTACACCACATCACATGCATTTCCACTTACATGCCCATGACATCATACCTATGCTATATTGGTAAACAATCCATGACCCGCACAATCATATTTCAATCATAAGATATATTATCAGTGCTATGATTGACAAACTGACACTATCATATACGCAGTCCTTGTGGTTGCTAGCATATCTACATTTAGTGTAGCATGTGAAATTTTTCCATGAGTACTCATTAATAGTTATTTCCTGCAAGTCTTTTATTAGTCTTTTATTTATCCAACCAGTGCTAGCATAGGTGTGTTTGTCCCTATTGTCAACCTTTGACCTACAACAACTAGCCTTCTAGAAGGTTGGCAATAGGGACAAACACAACTGTGCCACATACCAACCATAGGGACAAACACACCTATGCCCTTTGACTCTCAGGATGAGGCTTGAGACAAGAGCCTCACCAATACATCATAATTGGGGTCAATCCATACTACCTCCTAGGTGCCTCATCACCAACTAGTCCACACCCTCATTCTAGCACTACCTACCAATGTCCATCACAAGCATCGTCACGAAGACATGTACACATTCTAGGTAGCTTTAGATAATAGATGTATTAAGCACAACACATTCAAACAAACATAATGCTGGAAAGAAAAGAGGGCACAACACCATGAACTAGCTTTTGTAGTATTTTCCCACTTGAGTGTTAAAAGTAGGATATAAACTAATAGAGTAGACAACAGAGGTAAGTGAAAAATAATAACACCCAATAATAGAAATATTTACATGGTTCACCATGGGCCAAACTCTGAATACATATTATTCTACTAATAAATGAAAGGAATTCAACAATGTCTCTCTAGTTAATTACTAGAGGCATACAAAATTGACACACACCTTCAAGTAAAAATATTCTTAGAATAACAAGTGAAAATCTCACATCCCTTTAGGAAAAATTTGTAGAAACCTAAGCTCACAAGGCTTGTTTGTGTGCCTCTCCCTTTGGCCTCTCTTTCTCACATTAGCTGTTGGCTTCTCTTGTACCCCTTACACCAATTTGCCATTTCCCTTGGATTTATAGCTAAGGGAAATTCCCTATGCTACCTAACTTAGGTAGAATTTGTTGAGGATTTTCTAACTTAGTAGCTAACCTAGGCAACTAAATTTGGCTACCTAAATTATTAGCCAACCTAGACAACTAATTTTGACTACATAACTTAGCAACCAACATGGGCAACTAATTTTGGTTGGCTTAGCAAGCAGCCTTTCTTTCCTTCACTTTTATTTGTTTATATATTAATGTGTTATGGGCTTCATGTTGGAGGGATCCACACACATGAATCTCCACCTCCCAACTACATGAAGGGCTTAGCCATTTCAGAAATTTTTCAATAGATCTCAATCATATCCTTGAATATGGTTTCTTTCATCATATCCAAACCATTTTCACTTGTGTGAATATTCTCCATTTCCAATTTCTTAGAATTTAATACATCTCATATCTAGTGATATCTCATGTTAATATGCTTTGAACCTGAATGAAAAGAAGCATTTTTATTGAGATATATAGTGCTTTGACTATCATAGTATAAGATATACCTATCTTGCTTACATCGGAGCTCCTCTAGAAATTTCTTCATTCATAGTAATTCCTTTCTAGCTTTAGTAGTTACAATGAACTCTGGTTCTATTGTTAAAATTGTAACACATTTTTGGAGCATTGATTGCCAAGATACATATCCCCATGCAAAGGTTATCAGATAACTTAAGATGGATTTTCTAGAATCTACATCTCTAGCCATATCATCATTAAAATAGCCCTCTAGTTTAAGCTTTCCACTTCCAAAATAAAGTGAGAGTTTGGAAGTTTCTCGAAGGTCCATAAGAATCCATTTAACTACATCCAAATGCTCTCCTCCTGTATTGAAGAGAAATCTACTCACAACACCAACTACATAAGTAATCTATGATCTTGTGTAAACTATAGCATACATCAAACTTCCTACTTCTGAAGCATATGGAATCTTGGTCATTTCTTCCTTCTTCTTTTTCATGGAAGGGAATTTCTCCTTGTTCAACTTGAAGTGATTAGTAATTTGTGGTGTTATTGGTTTAGCTTGGTTCATGTGGAACCTCTACAGTACTTTCTCAATGTATTTCTCTTATGATAGCCATACTTTCCTAGAACTTCTATCCTAGTAAATGCTCATACCAGGATTTGCATAGCTAGATCGTAATGTCTCATAGTAAAATATTTGCTAAGATCTCTCTTTAAATTGTTGGTATTTTAAACATCCTTGCCAATAATCAACATATCATCTACATAATGTAGGAGGATAAAGAAGTTTCCATCTACAAATTTCTTCAAAAACACACAACGATCTGCAATAGTCTTGTTGTAGTCATGCTCTATCATAAAAGACTCAAACTTCTTATACCATTCTTGAACTTTTTTCGTTAATCCATATAGACTCTTCTTTAGTATGCATAACATGTTTTCTTTTTCTTTGAATTTGAATCCATCTAGTTTCACCATATAGATCTCTTCCTCTAAATCACCATGGCAAAAGATAGTCTTCACATCCATTTGCTTAACCTCCAAGTTTAGACTTTCCAACTAAGCACAAAATTGTTCTAATGGGTGTCATCTTTACCATTGGTGCAAATATTTCTTTAAATTCAATGCCTTGTTTTTTATTAAATTATTTCATAACTAACCTTGCCTTATACCTTATTTCATCTCCATCAGCCTTTAGCTGGTTCATCCACTTGTTCTTTAGTGGTTTTCAACATTTGGTAATTTCACTAACTCATATGTCTCATTCTTCTTTAATAAATTCATTTATGATTAAATGGCTTTAATCCACTCCTCCTTGTATTTATCTACCATATCCTCATCATAACTTTCAAGTTCTTCCCTTTTAGTCAATACCAGACACTCATTAGGTGGATACTTTTTGGAAGGCTAGTAACTTCTTGTTGATCTCCTTAATGGTACTTCAACTACATCTTGACTTTGTTGTTGACCATCATCTTTTAGAGCATGAGTAACTTCTTATTCATTTTCACCTTGATTCTATGATTTAGGTGGAAGGGTAGGATCGTGATTCACCTTATCACTTTGCTTTATTTTTTAGATCTCCTTGTTAATGTCTTTGATAAACTGATCTTCAAAGAATAAAATATCTAATATTTTGACTATTTTCTTTGTAACAAGATCAAATAGTCTATAGCCAAACTCATCATTATCGTATCCCAAAAAATTTCTTTCCCTAGTTTTTCCGTCTAGCTTGGATCTCTCATCCTTTGGGATGTGCACAAATTCTCTACAATCAAATACTTTCAGATGATCATAGGAGACATCTTTAATACACCATACTTTCTCTAGAATATCTCCATCTAGATTAAACAAGAGAGAAAGATTGATTAAGTAAGTAGTTATCTTCACTACTTCTCTCCAAAAGGTTTTGGATAACTTTGCAAGTGATAGCATTCTCCTAAACGTTTCCACAATAGTTTGGTTCATCCTTTTAGCTAGACCATTCAACTAACGAGTATTTGGAGGAGTCTTTTGCTGTCAAATACCATGAAACTTGTAATACTTTAAGAATGCTCCCAAGTATTCACCTCTATTGTCTATTTTGATACACTTCAACGTTCTACCAGTCTCTCTTTCTACACTTGGATGGAATTTCTTAAACACATCTACCACTTGGTCTTCCATTGTCAAGGTGTATAACCACATATTTATAGAGTGCTCATTAATAAATGTGATAAAGTAGTATGCCCCGCCAAGTGATCTTGTTGGCATAGGACCAAAAATATTAGAATGTACGGGATCTAAAACATGCTTACTTCTTTGTGAAAGTGAGCTCTTAAAGGTGACTCTATGGTTCTTTCTAGCCAAACAATCTATTTATCTCTTCAAATATGTGTCTTTCACCTTCGGAATTATATTCTTCTTGATTAGGATATCTAGCCCCTTTGGCTAATGTGGCCAAGACTTTTATGCCACAACTTCATTTTTGCTTCATAATCCACCACATTGATGATTTCTTTAATCACATGTACTTGCATCACGTATAGAGAATGTTGCTTCTTTCCTTTGGCTACCACCAAGGAACCCTTGGAGAGTTTCCAATGTTCTTCTTTAAATTTGTTCTTGTAGCCATAATTATCTAGTTTCATCACAGATATCAAGTTTAGTCTAATATCTAGAACATGTTTGACATTTCTTAGAATTAGTCTACAACTAGTATCTATCCTCCAACAAACATTTTCAATGTTGACTTCTTTGCTTGAATAATCATTTTCCATCTTTACTTCACCAAAGTCTCCTTGAGTGTAGAATGAAAAAAAGTCTCTTTTAGATGTAAAATGAATAGAAGCATCACTATCAATTACCCAATCCATTTCTTAGGTTGCCAAATTAACAATATTAGCATTAGTCATGTCTCTGAGGATGTCAGCCTCCTGATTAACAACTGAAGCTTCATCTCCACCATCTTCATTTGGTTACTGTTGTTGCTATGCTCTCACTTTAGATTTCTACAATTCTTCTTCATGTGTCCCTTCTTACCATAGTGATAACACTCAATATTATTTTTGGATTTGGACTTTCTTCTAGCATTTCCACACTTTTCTAATTTGACTCCACCCCCTATTTTTTGTAACAAGTGTCTCAGAACTAGAACTACCTCCAGCATTGTTGCTAACTATCTCTAGCACTACTAATAAATACCTTCAACATCACTAATAACTACCTTTAGCACCACTAATAACTACCTCCAATGCCACTAATAACTACCTCCAGTGTTGTTGATCATTGCCTCCAGTGCCATTGATAAGTCCCTCTTTGGACACCACCAATAACTGCCTCTATATGCACAGGCTCTAAGACGTTTTGCATTGGGCTTGACTAGGGCCACGTAGGCCCAATTAAGGCCTATGCTAGTCCTAAAGTAGGCTACGTAGGCCTAGTTAATGGCTACACTAGCCATAAAATGGGCCATTGTCAAGGGCCACAAGGACACCAAGATCAACCACACAGGCCCAAGGGAGGGTTGTAGGGACCATGCAACAAGTCACACTATAGGGACCATGCAACGAGCCACAAGGACTATGCTACAAGCTGTGCCAACTTAGAAGAGGGCCATAGGGACCTAGGAATGGGTCATCCATTAGTAGATGGAAAAATCAATTTTTTTCCACAACTAATGGAAATTTTGAAATTCCGGTCAACTAATAGAAAAATTTCAAAAAAAAAAACATTTTCTGTTCATAATTGTTAATTTAAATTAAAAATGTGCATAATTATTTATAAAAATTCACATTGGTGCCTTAGCAACAAGGGGAATAAAAATTTTATCATTAAGCATGCATGTTCTAGAGTAGAACTGGGATGGGTGACCTCTCAAGAAGTCTTGAAAAAAAAGCAAGTTTTATAAACTTAAAACAACTATAACTTTTGAATTTGGAGTCCATTTTCAACAAAACAAAAATTGATTCCAATAAATTTGAACCTTATGGACTTAATAAAACTATCGAATTTAGCTTTTGGATTATAGAAAATTAGCATTTAATTCATTATTTCAACTTCAATACTCAATAAGAAATTAGCATTAGTTTTAACTTCTTCTGCAACTAACTAATGATTTTTCATCCAATAAAAATGGACATAGAAGCTAAGAATTACCAACATACCTCATTTCTTCAACTTATTAATGTCCAAAACCCAAAGAAAAAATTGGAGAGAAATGAAAGCCTGAGTCAACGACCAAATGAATGCCCTTGAAGATCAAATTAATGAGATCAGGGGTGTTCAAGAAGAACTTTGACACTCAAACCAAGGGTTCAAGAAAGAGATGCAAAATATGTCTAATAAAATTAGGAAAATATCCCATGGTTTAGAGGATAAGTGGTCAAATGTGTAAGAAAAGATGGATTCCTTTGCATAATCCATTAAGCAATTAATTGACCATCTTAATCAACCTTTAAATCCTACCCATGGTCTACCTAGGGAACAACATTAAGATCAAGATCAAATTTTTCCTAGGGATCCACACCAAACACAACCTACACCTACTACTATAAAGGATACTGAAATTCCTCTTATAGGTCATAAAATTGAAACCAAAGGTAAGGGATATGGGAACTGGCTTAATCCACCTAAAGAATCATTGACACAAGTTCATGCTAAGAAAGTAACATTAGATCATTATGATGGAGCCCCTGGATCTTGTGCTAAGGCAAAGAATTAGCTTGATATAACAAAAAATTACTTCGATATGTTGAATTTTTCAAGCCATGAATGTTTACAAGTTATCTCCTTGTATTTAAGAGGACTTGCGGCAACATGGTGGAATGGACTGAGATCTCAAGGTCTAATTACAAATTGGCTTAATTTCTATCAATATTTTGAACAAAAATGTGTTCTTGATTCTTTCCTCAAAGAACACAAAATGAGTTTTGATTCCTTAAGATTGAAAAGGTCATCCGTAGATGATTACTACAAGGAATTTTGTGATCTTTCTTTGTATGTAAGTTACCAGGATGAGGGAGAATTAGCTTCAAACTACATTGGAGGACTACATGCTCAACTACATCCCCAAACATGAGCCTATAATCCTTAAACCATTGATGAAGCATATAGAATTGCTAAGGATTATGAGGAATCAAATTAGATACAAGCTACCCTTTGAGAAGTAACTCTTCAGAGAACTACCTTTCCATAAGCAATGGTAGAGCAGACATCAATCAAAAAATCTTGATTAGGATTAGGATGTTTCATTTGTGGAAAAGGTCATTTCAAACAAGACTGCCAAAAATTCAAGCAAAAAAAAGGACCAACCTAATTAGAAATTAAAAACCCAACCCAAATATGAATAAAGGAAAAATTCCAACCACCACCACAACTGTGAAGAAGATATCTGCATCAACTAAATTAGGTATGCATAAATTTCAATTTTTTTTACAAATTTTTAGAGGTTCAATTAAAGGTAAAAAAATATAATTTTTGATTGATAGTGGTGCTAGTGATAACTTTATTTCTCCAAAGTTAATTAATTTGTTGAAATTAAGTTTACCTTTCAAGAAAATTATTAAGATAGAACTAAAAGATGGAACAATTGTGAGGAAGCATACAAGGTATGGAGAAATTAGCTTTACCATGCAAAACATGGTTTTTGTTAATAAATTCTTTGAATTTAAACTAGGTGATCTTGATGAAATTTTTGAAATTTATTTTCTACAAAAATTTGATATTACTGCCCACTTTGGAACTCCTACTTTGAAAGTCCTAATCACTAACGAAGTTAAGGTTCTAAGGCGGGTAGGAAAAGCAAAGAAAATTCATATAATAAATATTAAGAAAGCTAAAAGATTAGTAAAAAAATTGCTATGATGTTGGTTGTCAAAGTAACCCAACTTCAAAGATCTTCAAGTACTAAGATCCCAAAAGAACTTAAGGAATATAAAGATTCAGTATTTGGTGAAACTAGAGAACTACCTCCAAAAAGAACTATCAAGCATGCCATTGATATTTTTCCTAGTACACAACCTATTTGAAATGCCCCTTATAGATTTTTTACTTCTAAATTAAGAGAATTAAAAGTACAATTAGAATAATTATTGAAAGAAGAAAAAATTTGACCTAGTGTATCACCTTGGGGTGCACCAGTCTTATTCATTAAAAAGAAAGATGGTACGTTAAGATTATGCATTGATTATAGAGCATTGAATAAAGTGATGATTAAAAATACTTATCCCTTTCCTAGGATCGATGATTTGTTTGATCAACTTATGGGTGCATGTTATTTCTTAAAAACTGATTTAAAATAAGGATTAAGGAGAAAGATATTGAGAAAACTACTTCTAGAACCATGTATGGATTATAAAAATTTGTTGTGGTGTCATTAGGATTAACTAGTGCACTTGCAACATTTATGGCACTAATTAATAATATTTTTCATGAATATCTTAATCAATTTGTTATAGTATTTATGGATGATATACTTATTTATTCTAAGTCAAGAGAAGAACATGTTAAACATTTAAAAATTACAATGAAAATTCTTAAGAGAATTAGCTAAAATCTAAATTGACTAAATGTGAACTCTTTAAGGAAGACATTTCATACTTAGGACATATAGTTTCTAAGAAAGGATGTCAAGTAGATCCATCAAAAATTAGTGCGATTTAGAACTAGCTTGAATTAAAAAATGTTATAGTGGTTTGCAACTTATTAGGTTTAGCTTATTTTTATTAATGTTTTATTAAAGATTATTCTACCTTGTTAGCCCCATTAACTAACCTTTTGTAGGTGAAATGTGTGTTCGAGTTTGATGAAAAATGCAATGAATCTTCTCTTAGATTAAAGATGCTAGTTACAAAAACACATATTTTAAAAATTTTGGATGAAGAATTTTCATTTGAAGTATCCATGTATGCATGTGGAATAGGAATTTATGTAGTTATTTCAAAAGAAGATAAAGTGGTATGTTATGAATCTCATAAAGTACAAGGAACCGAGGTAAATTACTCAATCCATGATTTAGAATTACTAGCAATTGTTCATGCTTTGAAAGTTTGGAGATATTATATTTGCGAAAAAAGGTTTGTACTAAAAATAGATCATAAAAGTTTGGAATATTTGTAGAGATAGCCTATTTTGAATACTCATCAAAGGAAATGGGTAGAATTATTAGCTGAATATGATTTTGAAATTAAACATATTCCCTCTAAGAAAAATGTGGTAGCCGATGCGCTTAGTTGAATGTAGAACTTAATGATAGGTATGGTAATGATTTCTATGGAAGAAAAAATCAAGGAACAAATGAAAGAATACCCTTACTTTAAAAATATTTTAACCAATATTTTCTATGAGCCTTAGTATCAACTTACCTCTAATGATTTATTAATGAAAGGACAAAGAGTGTGCATACTAGAAAAAATTGGAGACTAAGGTTGTTGTGTGAAGCACACGAAGTACCATACATAGGACACCTAGGTTATATTAAGACCTATATGATGATTTGAAAATATTATTTTTGGCCTAGGATAAAGAATGATATATCCTCATCATTAAAAATTGTTAAACATGCCAAAGAATAAAATCTAAATCGATGAAACCCAATGGATTATTGTAACTTATGTAAGTCCCAACCTGGAAATGGGAAGATGTCACTATGGATTTCATTGTGGGATTGCTAATAATCAAAAAGTGAAATGACACAATTTTCATAATGGTTCATCATCTATCAAAGATGGCACATTTTATAGCTTTGAAATCTACAAGCACAACAGAAGAAGTAGCCCGGAAATTCATATGTAAGCTATTTTGATTTCATGGTTGTCCAAAATCTATCACCTCAAATAGGGATCCCAAGTCATATTTGAATTCTGGAAAAATTTCTTTAGAGAGCATTGAACTTAGTTAAAATTTAGCATATCTTATCACCCTAAGATTAATGGACAAACCAAACATGTGCATAGAATATTAGAAGATATCCTACAAAGCTACATCGAAAGTAGACCAAAAATGTGGAAGAATTATTTGCATTTGGTAGAATTTTCCTATAATAACAATTATTAAGGTTTTATACATTGAACACCATTTGAAGTAGTTTATGGACATAATTATCATACACCACTAACCTAGGTAGATCCAACCTTAAGAATAGAATGGAAGGAAGAAGAAATGAAAATAATGGAAAATATTATCACAAGGGTTAAACAAAATTTACAAACTATCCAGGATAAATATAAAGGATATGTAGATTAACACTGACTTAAAAAAGAATTCCAAGTAGGAGATCAAGTATTACTAATAGTAAAACCTACTAGAAGTTCTCTTAAACTAGGATAATATACTAAATTCGCACCTAGATTTTGTGGACCTTTTGAAATTTCTAAAAGAATTGGTGAAGTAGCATATCAGTTGAATCATCTAGCAACCTTAAAAATTCATCTACTTTTTCATGTGAGCTTGCTAAAAAAATTTCATGAAAATGATGTACCATATGTGTTGTATTGGAATACCTTGCCATTACCATCGAACACTAGCTTTGAAGTTAGAACCATTGCTATTAAGAACCAATGAACCAAGAAATTAAGAAATAAAACTATCAGTCAAGTACTTGTACAATGGTCGAATTGTGATCAGCAAACTTGGGAAAATAGGGAATTTATTTTAAATACTTACCCCAACTTTTTGACCATCATGATATTGAATGATAAATTGTATTTGTTATATATGTAATAAATTATGTTTTATATCTTATAATCTTCTATTTTTATAGATGATAATGAGGAAAATAAAGGAACTGAAGCTAAGGAAGATAATAATGAAGTAGTAGCTAAGTAGCTGGACATAGAGGAAGCAATCAAGGATGAGCTAGATGCCTAAGGAGGGTACATTGTAATGTCTTGTCCCTTGTTAAGGGTGGAAACAATTGTAAATAATGTAATTAACCTTGAAATGAACTGGCATCTCATTATGAGTTACGATTATTAATGTATCCCTCAGGAAAGGGTTTACCCTATGTCATTTAAGGTTGAGGTTAGAGGTCGTGTTGGGCATGGAGTTACAAAGTCAAGAGAGGCAAGTAACAGGAGCTAGCAGAGGTGGAACAAGAAGGGACTAATCAGCCCTAAGGTAGAATAGCCTAACCATGGTGGAAGTTCCAAATTTCCTTTAAGGCTTAAGTGGCATAAAGATTATGGTTTTTCCTTATTCCATCATTAAAGCTTTAAATATTAAAATATAAAAAATTTATATAATGTTAAAATCATAAAATTATTTATTTTTCNAGCTATGATGATTCAGGCTTAACCAAGTAGTTCATAACTATACGACATGGTGTTGGGCCATTAAGGTGGTGACTAAGAATCATTTTATTTATATTTCTTAAGTGTTGTGGCATCTATTCCCTTGAGGAATTGTAGTACAAGCCTTGCATCTATCCTCGATAGGGATTACAATGCATGTGTGTTGATTATTATTTTATATCTTATAATTATAAAATTCATAAAACTTATAAAATATAACAATTATAAATGTTCTCTTTATCTTCTACCTTGGAAACATGGATTCTCATTGTATCAAATGTATTATATCATCTTTTATATTTATTGAAGGTAATGACATACATGAGTATTCTTGGTAATTCACTCAATGTTATCTTTGAAGCTAATTACTATATCACACTATGATTTGTATGATACATCCCATTGGTTCAAAATCAGTGGGACCCCTATTACTTGAGAAAAAGAATGTAATTTTATAGGTATGCTAATAATTATAAAGGATGTATATTTATCAGAGAATTAACAAATAAAAGTATGACTAAGATAGTGTCAACAAATATCAATTTCTTAATGATGATTCTAGCTTTTATGAAGTAGAGGATCCTAATTTTAGCACTACTATCAAGCTAGTAGAAACTAAGAAAGAGATTCCTCAACTTCCTAGGAATAGGAATAGTGTTAGTAACTTACCTATCAATTGATCACCTTCATAAATGAAAACCTCATAAGAATCCTCCCTACAAAAGATCATCCAAATAGATTAAATAGGAAGTACTAATAATTCATGTGCATGATGATGAGTCATGTACATATGATACTTTTCCTCATTTACTAGTAAGGAATAGATGAATGTTATAATGGAAGAAATGGAGTCTATAAAGACCAATCATGTCTATAACTTGGCTAACCTCCTCTTAGAACATAAGACCATAGGAAAAAAAATGGAATTAAAATTATATGCTAGAGAGATGATTCCATAAAAAATCTAGGGCACATATTATAGCAAAGGAATATATCCAATAAGCATGTATATATTATGAAGAAACCTTCTCACCAATATTATGATTTTCTTATATCCATCTTATTCTAGATATAGTTGCATATCTTGATTTCAAACTCTACCAAATGAACATTAAGACTACATTTCATTATAGAGAATTGGATAAGAAAATCTATATGATGAAACCCCATGAGTTCATACTAAAAGATTAGGAATACAATTTTTACAAAACTTAACAATACATCTATGTATGAAAAAAATTATCCAAATAGTAGTGCTTTAGATTCCTTCAAGCCATCATAACTAATGGATTTACAATGATTAAAGATGATCACTATATGTATGTCAACAGATTCAAAAAAAATTTCATTATCCTTTTTCTATATTTTTATGATATTCTACTAGTCAATAAAGATAAAAAGATGGTAATAGGTAAAGTAGATTTTGTGCTTGATGTAAATATCCTAAGGAATCATCCAAGACTAATTCTTGGTTATTCATAAGAAACCTACTAAATAAACTTTTGGCATAATTCAAAATGTAGAACTATAAACATCATTGATATATCCATTGCTAAAGGTAAGAATTAAAGCCTTAATCAATGCCTTAAAAAACTCATATACAAAGAATTGATGTACCACATGCTAGTGTAGTTAAGAGCTTTATGTATGTAATGATGTGTACTTAACCTGACATATGCTTTTTGATGAAGTTGGTTAATTATAACATCCCAGTAACTAGAGTTAGGATAGAAAGACATTACTTAAAGATTAAAAAAATATACCAAAAGTTAAAAAGTACTAGTTAATAAAATCCTTATATGCCATGAAAAATAGAATAGACAAAGTAGTAGGCATCCATAAAACAAATACAAACATGCAACAAAAATGTTAGCCAACAATATAAAAATATTACAAAATAGTGATAATAGCCTAATGTGTATAAAACCTAACCTCTTCACTAATAAAAAACTACAAAATGCTATAAACCAAACCAAAAAATAACATTAGCAATTACTAAGAATTACAAGGTAATAAAATGTAGAAATTATATGAAGCCTTAAAAATTGATAAATGCATCAAAAAGACATTGAAGTCTAATGCTATCAAAGATTGATAAATATCGATAATTAAAAATAAAAAACACAACATAAATAAAGTTCATATGTAAGTTAGGCTTGCATAAAAGATAGTCAAATAGAAATAAAAATCCTTAAAAAATTACATCGTAAAGGATTCTTAGCTAAACATTACAACCTAGAATAAAAAATGATAATTGAAAATATAATGGTTAAACTATTAATGATCTAACAATTAAAATCCAATCATCGACTTCTCTTTCAAATTCCTGCTCATCACATCTAACTGAATCACCTAAAATGTACAAAAATACGACAAGAATTAATCGTAAGAATGAGTAGGATAAATAAGCTACAAAATACTCCCTTATGACTTTTGTGAAAGGCATTAAGTAAATGGACAATCATGCACAAGAGATAGATACAAACAAAGAGTTAGCATTCAAAAATACTAACATGCAAAGATAATATTAAATAACTAATACTAAAAAAACTATTATCCAATAGGAAAAAACTAAAAAATGATTCTACCACCACCTACTACATTCAAATAAAACTAAAACTAAACAAATGTTACTTACTAAGCTAAATGATCACATTAGTTCCTAGATTACTACCAACTTGACTGGATGCATACTCACTACAAAGACTATTAGCATTACTAATGAAAACTCCAATGTAGAGTCAAATGATAAAATATGAAATATGACATGCAAAATAACAAAATAATTTTCTAGCTATTGGAGATACATTCCCAAATCACATAGGAAAGATAAAGAAAGGTCTAAGACCAAGAATGATGTTACCAAACCCAGGAACATAAGATGCCAAAATTGCAAAGACTAAAATGTAGGTTTCACATATTGACTAAAAACTGTAGAAAAAATACTATAAAGAAAAAGTAAGGTCTTGAATACTATTCTAGGCTATTAAGAGACTAAAAGAGTCACTGCTTTTTGTTTAGAGACTTTCATACATTTCAAGAAATCCTAAATACTATATTTTTCATTATTTTTATCAATTTCTATTGCCTAGTTTCCAAGGATCTCTTCACAAATGTTATTCAATTTTTGAGATGGATCAATAAAATCATCAAAATTCAATATGACTTACATCGTGACCTGTAATGAAGATTACAACAGATGAAGAAGGTATCCTGAATATGTATGTTAATGATTGAGTAACTTTTCCTTTTTTGTCATTATCATTTGACAGTGTTTCCTAGGTTAAAATGTTAAATACATCTTAAAACCCTAGATCTATAGCTGAAAATTTTAGTGGAATATAGAAAAGCTCACAACATGGTTAAATGAGCTCAAAATGGAATCAAGCCATTGAGTAACATCCCATACATGCTAAAAAACCTCAGAAATATATCAAAACTTATAAAATATTCATAAAATAATAATATCTAAAAACTAGGTATTTCTTCAAATAGTTCCTAAAAAATAGAGATCTACCAAAATGTTTATGCATAAAGTAATACTACTAAAAACTCATAAAATTAAGCAAAGCATCAAATTACCCTACCTAAAATGGTAGCACTATAGAAAGAAATCGTTGCATGGCTTGATCTTTCAAATAGGCCCCAAACCCTAGGCAAAGCTACAAGTCAATGATGAGATGTAAGTGAAATATAAATTAAGATATAGGACTAAGGTCATATTAAGGTCCTAGTTAACAACACATATCTAGATCTAGTTCTTCTTCAAATTGGTAGTCCTAGATGTTAGCTATGCAATTAGATAATCTTTTATAGAATAGTTATCAAGTATTTCTACTCTTAAGGGTATGGCATGATCTAGAGAAAAGATTCACCTAATATAAAAACTAAATATAAAAATATATTATAATTCTAAAAATATTTTATAAATAATATTCTAATATGGGTTAGTACCTAGCATGGTTTATTGTGCACCGACTAAGCATAAGCTAATAACTATGTCTAAGTCCAAACTAATAACAAAGTCTAAGATAAATAACATAAGTGAAAAAGGGGCTAGTATAAAATCCTATAAAACATAAGCTAGAAACTTAAAAAATATAAATATATTATTTACAAAAATACAAAGTACCCAAACAAATCATATTGCAAACCAAAGTAGTACCTCATGAAGGAATTTCAGGTATCAAAAGAATTGCTTGGTTAACCTAACATCGCAATGAATCAACTAATAAAATTTATATTTTTGAAAATCTTCATAATTTCACTATAACTTAGAAATAATAAATATGACAAAATATGTTGAAAAGATAATGTTATATTATGTTCCTTCTAACCTATTAAAAATCATTATAATTCTAGTAGTGCAAGTTTGAGAGATAATAACTCAAAAGTTATTAAATTTCTATTATTAAAATGTTCACTAAACGTTATCATAGATATTATCTTTCAAATAATCTAGAATCATAGAAAACTATTCTTTTATGAGTAAGAAATAATCTAATCATTTAACGTCGTTTATTCGAGTAAAATTTTAGAACTTAGAAAGTTTACAAAATCTCAAAGTGAGTATCTTCCAAATTGCAATAGATATCATGATGAAATTTTAACTAAATATATCCAACTATTATAGCTTTTAAATAAATCAAGAATCACTAAAACATGTTTTGAAATGTCTAACATTTGACCAAGATAGTAAATATCCTAAATTCTAACTATTCAACTTCT